>CACVKI010145190.1:5036-97652 GCA_902732785.1 Trichogramma evanescens | reverse complement strand
TTTTTTTTTTTTTTTTTTTTGGTGCAATCCTCTCTCTCGCGCGCTTCGCAGTCAGTCAAGTCTGGTGGAAATAGCTCGACAACCGTTTCGAGTGGGATTGCAAAAAAAAATATTAAAAAAAAATATATATATATATATATCGCGACAATTACCGCGGGGACCATTATTTTTCGTATTTTAATTGAGATTTCGAGCGAGATCGCATGCAACGCAACACATCGGATCGCGCGCGCGCGCCTCGCGTTTCCATTAAAGCGATAAGAAATGGAACACAGCGAGAGAAAAAAGTCAATGGGCCGTAGACTGAATAAATATTTCTACGCGCCCTGAGTGTGCAACAAAAAAGGGCGTATATAAAAATCATTACTCGCGAGATTTCGTGTAATGATTTTCGCTCCTCGGAAAAGCTCTCGAACGCGTTTTGCAGTATTATATGTACGCGCGGCTAAAAATCGCAGTAGCAGTTTATAGTAACCGAACGTAACGATAATGCTATATGGCGCGAGCTCGATCGACCCAATTGATATATATATACGCACACTCGAGCTCTTTGTTCGTCGTCGCGCGAGCTCGTATATATGAAGCATTTAAAGATGATGGATGCGTAAACTGCGCGAAACGATAATCGCGCCGGTAATTTTTATTTTATTTTGCGTTAAAAAAATGCGCGTTATAAATTGCACAGCTTTTAGATGTTACATTACGCACACATACTCGCGCGCGATGTAATCGCTCGGTGGTAGCCGGCCGCGCGGCTCCTTTAAGTTCCACGCGCTCGCGCAGACCTTGCAATAACATAATCATTCATATGCGCTGCCGCTGATGAATCGCGCGAGCTGCGCAGAGAATACCGAGAATCTCGAGATATATATTGTTCGCATGCGCTGCAATAAAAGAGCACGATGTGTATAATCGCGCGCCGCGAGAGAAGGCCCGATCGTCGATCTAGCGCTAGGCTTTTAGTTTTTCTTAGCTTCGTAATAGTTCAGTACGAAACACACACGCATGTATAGGTATATAATAGCCTGGAAAGAGATTTTGTTTAGACGAGCGATGCTTTTAGTCTTTTGGCGTGCTTAGAGTTTGCTGCTGCTTTAACTTCCTTTTTTCAATGGAGCAAATAGCCGCTGCTGCTCACCTGCACGCGGATGAAAAACTATATACACACACACATACAGCACGGGATGATAATTACAGCTGGCGTTGCGGCCGTAACCCGCGTAGCACAGCGGCATATAAAAGGAGCTTTTTCCCAGCAGAGCTACGCTCTCTCTCCCCGCGGTATAATAATCCAAAGCGTTGCAGCGAGCCAAGCGCGTATGTATACGTACTAACAGCTCGAGCGTCGGAAGCTCTTTAAAAGCTTTTCTCTCGTGCGCGTTTAAACGAATGATTATTGTACACCGGGATAAAAAAAAAAAAATGCGCTCCGCGCGGCCAGAGGAATATACAGGAGTGTTTATCCTGCCGCTGCTGTGAATGTACAGTGTATAGGGTCAGTAAGAAACTTTGGCCGGGCTACTATACTCGCAACGCGAAATCATTCCCCAGCCAACGCCGTGCGAATAGCGCAGTCGCGAGAAAGAAAGGGGGAAAAAATGCGATAATGCAGTCGTACACGTATATGAGTACAATTGACAGTTCCGATTCGCCGCAATATCGGCCGATACATACAATAATAATAATATAATATTTGCGCAATCTTCCCCCCGCTTGTCAAACAATGCACTCACGCTCGTTGCGTATATGCACCGCTGCTACACAGCCGATAACGCGTGATTTTTTGACTATTATATAAACACGCAAATAGAGGCTGCTGCGAGAAATGTTTCCACGCGTGTCGGCGTCGGCGTGTGGCATGCATCACGATGCTGCTGGCTCATAGCCACATACGATGTTGCACCCGCCGCGTTATCAGCAGCTCTCGCACTGCACACAAACGGCAGGCTCGAGTTTTACGCTCGCTGCCGCGGCAGCGGCAGAGCTATATCCGCCTTTTGATATTAAAGCAAATAAAAGCACAGCAGCAGAGAGATGATGCGGGTGCTTTCGATCTCTCTCTCTCTCTCTCTCTCGGTATATGTATGCACGCGATGAGTTCGACGCAACGCGCACATAGCACCCGGACTAGTGTATGTTATGTTATATGTATATAGTGTCGAGAGAGAGAGAGAGAGAGAGAGAGCTCCAAAGAGATATACTGCAGAGATCGCGAATCTATATCGCAGGCTATAATAACGTGTAAACGCCTCGTTTATATTTCATACATCCTCTCGTCAACTTGCCGCTCTCGCCATGGCTATTGAACGTTATAATAATAACATAACAGCGGTAGCTGAGCTGCGTATTATATAGGAATTGAGTGCTGAAATGTTTGTTTTTGATCCTTGAGTTGTGAGAAAATCTATATAGTATCTAGGAGCTCTGCTGCTTTTTATGTAAAATTCGCAGCCTTGAGATGGAAAACGATGCTCGATTATTATTGCCACTTTGTTATACGTTCGTTCCTACTATTACTTTTATATGTATATATGCCACGCTACTGGCCTGCGCGACGTGAGCTCGAGGATAGATCCCCGTCTCTCTCTCTCACTTTATCAGCCTCCCGGTAGCAGCAATAAGTTGAAGAATTGCTAAAACTTGGCGCTGGGTCCTCGCTGCTGCTACTCATGCTGCTGCTGCTGCTGCATATAACGGCGAAGTTTGCGCTATGCATAAAGTCGAGCTACTACGAGCTATATACGCGTCTCGTGGATGGAGGAACTTTGGGAGCCTCGAATGAATACTTTTCGTGCCGTGCGCGTCTTTCCTTAGGATTTCATAATGAGTTGCAGGCAGGCAGGCAGGCAGGCTGAGGCACAGAGACTCGATCCATGCTGCTGCTGCAGCGGCAGACGAGCGAGCGAAGAGAATAAAAAACTTGGATAAAAAGTCTGCTCTTCTCTCTAGCTGTGCAATAGGGAGGAAAGTTCGGGGCTACTCGAGCGCGAGCGAGCGAGTATACGTATGTATGCATATAGTGGCGGTGTGCTATATAGTGCTATGTAAGCCTCGCGTATACTCATCTCTGTGCAGTAGCTGCAGTTCTCTCGCTCTGTGCAAGTATTTATGTACGGTATATATGGAGTTGTATAGTTGGACGAGAGAGAGAGAGAGAGAGAGATAGTTTCAAGACAAACAATAACGCGCTCGACGTTACCTATCGTTATTATTATTAAAGGGGGATGGAAATGGAAAAGGTACTTTAATTACGGCGATCGAATGTGAATTAGGATTTTGACCCGTTGTTTAGACGAAAGGGAAACGCAAGACAGATACGCACGCTGCTCGGGTCCGGCTTATAATATATATACGTGAAGAGCTCTAGTCTCGAGAGCAGCGAATAAACTCTCGGGGCTCTCTCTCTCTCCCTCTGACGCAGTTTACATAGCGTATATATATAACGTTCGCTGACGGTGGAGAGCGAGAGAGAGACGAGCTGCGAGCGCAACGCACCAACGTCGACGCACATCGTAGTGCTGCTCTCCCTGCTACAGAGCGAGAGAGAGAAGAAAATCGATGAAAAGCACACACGCGTAGAAGCCGCCGCCGCCGCCGCCACTGTTGCAGCGCGTATATAATAGAACTTGCAGTACGCGCGATCCAAAAGAGATGAGAGCTCTGCTGCGGGCTTGAAAAACCCGCTCGTGCGTGCGTGTGTGTGCGTGTGCGAGCGCGCCCGCGCGCGTATGGCATTTAAGCTGCAGCATCTATTTGGAGCTGTGCAATTGTATCTATGCAGCACGAGAGAGCCATTGGCCCTTGCTACATAAGCCACTGCTGATGCTGCAGGTCGTGTAGTAAGCAGCCCCGTATACGCACGGAGCTTAACGACAATAAAAATAAAAAAAAAAAAAAAAAAGTAAAGTAGTTTCACTTCGAGAACCAAATAAAATTGGACTTGAGCAAAAAAGGGACATTCTCGTCGTATATAGTTGCGTTGGGTCCGTCGGTGCTGCAGTTGCGATCCCACGGCACGCGGACACGCGCCTCGCCGGGAATCTCGAGAAAGCGCACGAGATGTTGGCAAGAGCCACGAGTGCGTGTTTTTGCTCCCCTATACTTACGCACATACTCACGCACACGATCGCTAAAGGAGTCGCGGATATTGCACGCGCGTACGCGATACACGCGAGAGCTATTATGCATCGCAAGAAATATAGGGAATCAGCTGTACCTAAAAAGTGCGTCAAAGCGCAGCGCAGCGTATTCGCATGGGGGTCACCAATATATAGTATAAATATATTATATCGTGTGTATAGGGAATGGCAATGAAAAAAACTTACCCTGTTGCGAGAGAGCTGCTACGCTGAGATTCTTCTATACTCGCTCGACGCGCGCACAATGTATCCTTTTGCCCCTGAGCTTTTATTATTAAAATACGACAGCGAGGCGCGTGCTTTTATTTATATTTATCTGTCAGACGACTCGTGTACAATACTTATCGCAATTTTCCGGAGTCGGCGCGAGTTCTGGACCACGCAACAGATTTTATGGTACGAGCGGACAGAGCTACACAATGCACATGTAGTACTTTAAGCGACGCGTACGTACTCCTGACTGACGAGCAAGTATAAGAGTCCAATGTGCGACGCGATGGCTACGCGAGAAGAGCGAGAGTGTATGACGCCAATTCTCTTTTTCTCTCTTTCTCTCTCTCTCTCACTCACATGTACATAAAAGAGACGACTTGTTCTTCTTCGGTATTATTATATTCTGCAGTGGCGAATAAACACATACACGCATACGTTGCCGTACGCGCGATTCGGAGCGGCGAAGTATATATGAGAAGCGAGAAAGATAGAGACAGAGAGACAGAGAGCAGAGAGAAAGAAAGAAGCGCGTTATATTATGCCGTGCTGTTGCTGTGTTGTGCTCTCTGGACGAGAACTAGCTATATATATACGAGCGAGCTGAGCGAGGGAGAGTGAGTGAGTGAGAGAGGAAGACGAATATTATTATTAGGAGAGAGGGAGACACGGTGGTCTCGCTTCGCGCGCTCTTCACGGACTGATCGCATCGTGCTGCGCCGCGGCTGGCTACGCTCGGGCTGTATAAGGCTGCTATATACTTTTGCAGACTGCGCGCGATCCAGCCATATACATACACCACACATACGTGCACAGCACCATCGAGTCACAAACGTATATCCTATGTGTGTGTATGTAGTGTACCTATATAGGTATATAGCAGTGGGCAGGGAGAGCTGTGCGGGCGGCGGGTTGAAGCGCGGGGGGCTGCACTCTCTGCGTTTCGCGCACGCTATATACACATCTCGCGGGAGAGCACAGCATAGCAGCTCTCTCTCTCCCTCTCTCTCCGCTGCTATACAGTCGTACATTTCCACGCTTGCATCCGGCGTTATATATACTTACGCGCCGAACTACATACGGTGCTAGGTAATTCCGTCGAAAAAAAAAGTCGTAAGAGTTGACCGATACAACGGCTAATGCCGACCCCCGAAAAAAAACATTAAATAGCCCGAGCTGCAGGAAGATGAAGAAGAAGAAGGAATTGAAAGAACGGAAAAGAAGCTTTTTGACGCGTACTTTTAAAAAGTCTTAGGTTGACTTTCGATTCGGATTCAATGACGATCGAGCTTTTATCGAACGAAAATTAAGACACAAACTATAAAGTTCGAGTGTATTCAAAACACGAAATATTCTTCTTCTTTTTTTTTCAAGCAAAGCTCGCAGCTGAAAATAAGTACGCTATTAAGATGTAAAAAAAGCTCTTGAAATCGGTGGATTTTCTGCAAGCTCTCCCGCTCTCTCTCGTGGGAAGAATTTCTCCTGCTCTTCCTCCTATGTATCTCCGTATCTTTTGTCGGGCCTGCGCGCGCGCGCGCGCGTGTGTGTGTACGTGTGTGCTTGCAGCCGCCGCAGCAGCAGCAGTTTTCGCCACTTTAAGTGCGCACGAGAGCGGCATATATCATGGATAATAGCTGCGTAAGTCACTGCAGTAAATAGGCATATAAGAGAAAGAGAGAGAGAGAGAGAATACAAAGCCGCTGCTCCGCTGCACTGCGCCGCACTCCGTTATTTTGAGGAACTGCCGCTGCTGCTGCACCAACGGATAAAAGAGATGCGATTGTAATTTTACCGACGCGTTTTCGAGCTTTATACCGCACGGTGCCTCCGTCATTATTTTATGGGAGCCTCGATGCAAGGCTCCAACTTTCGACGCCCGTAGCAGCTCTAATTCTCCGTTTCCCCCGTGACACGCCGAAGTATATAAGACCCGAAAACTTGCGGAAGTTGTACGCAGTCTCCGTAAGCCGGCTGAGCTTGCATTTACAAATAGTAGCTTATGATTTCAGCACCCAGAGCATGGCTATTTCAACAACAACAACAACAACAACTGAGCTTGCGCTGCAGTGTTTATACGTCAAGGACGTGCAAATAATGCATCGAGTTGTGCTTTCAAAATTTACCCCAAAATACGTCGCAAAGATGGAGAATTTTGTTCTTTTTTACCTTTCCAAGTGAATACCATAACTCAAAAATATTGAAAGTTTTTGCATTGAATTATCGTTGAAAATTGCTCGGCGCGAGCTGGTGAGCTG
Source organism: Trichogramma evanescens (assembly GCA_902732785.1). Classification (NCBI taxonomy): domain Eukaryota; kingdom Metazoa; phylum Arthropoda; class Insecta; order Hymenoptera; family Trichogrammatidae; genus Trichogramma; species Trichogramma evanescens. The sequence continues at coordinate 91,048 of CACVKI010145190.1, read as the reverse complement.
AAATCGGCCAGCTCCAGCGAGATTTTCCCAAAAATAAACTGAAATACCGATGGTAATTTCTGCACGTACGCGCACACACGTACATACAGAATTCACTCAAATAGCCAAAACGTTTATCCTCGTTAGACATACTAAAATGTTACATAGCTGACCGCATTTTGTCAAAATTTTTCCCGATACCGAAATACCAACGATGCTTTCGTGCATCGTACGAATGATGCTCACATTGCACGTGTCGAGTTCAACGAAATTATCTTGAATATTTAGATTATTACAATACCGATATTCCAAAAGATCTCTATAATATCAATCAATTCAATTTCCTATGTATGGACAAAAAAAAATACAATACAATTTTTATTATTAGCAAAATATGCTTTAATGCTAAAAGGACAACATAAAAAAAATCATTTTTACAATTTTCGAAATAAATATAATAAATATATATACAAATCAATATAGCCATTAAATAGTTGAAAATACAATAGTACGCAACTAAATGAACTAATTTTAGAAAAATAATTTTGTATCTTCATTGGATTTTTTAATACTTGAAGGTTATCATTTCGTAAACTAACAAATTAATAAAAACTAAATACTTATAATTTTCTCGCAGCGATATTTCATTTTTTGTTTAAAAATTCAAATTAAGAATAATAATGATTTCATGCAATAAATATAGCTTCAACAATCAGAAGAAATTATCATATCAAAAACTATTTTTAAGATATATGCCACCTGCAGTTGTTAGCTAGGCCACAAGTATGGTACTCATGTTCTCGAATTATAATCAAATATAATCCAATTAAGTACTAACACTTGTTCGCGTCTCCCGTTTTTTGTCTTTCATTTTTAACATAAAGAGTCGTCAAACAGATTTGATCCTTTGCACACAAGCTCGCAGCCAATAAAATCAAATGTACACCAATGATTCACCATTCATGAGTAGAAATATGTAAATATTGAAAATACCAGTTTTTTAAGATTTCATTCAAAAATAAATATTTATTTCAAAATTAATGCTTACGAGCCATACCTAAAACCTAACACAATTACTACTCTATACACTGCTTGTTGTATTTAGATTTTCAACATCTTTTCATTACATATATGTATATCATGGTACTGTATTCTTTATTTTGTGTACAAAATCATTCATAATGTTCATAATTTTATAACGAATTTAATTTTTTCACTTTAGTACATTCCATCCGATGGCCTGTTAAATTTACATTTCCAAACGAAGTTTCATTTGCCCTTACGTTAATATTTTTACAATACTTTTATTAGCTTTAACTCTTCACTGTAAAACAAATAAAATCCAAACGCACACATTTATATACACGCATGTATTTGTCATGTGCATTTACATTGACATATACATAAACATGCATACATATGTACAACATACTTACAAGTATGATAGTTGTGTGCGCGCAAGTTACGAATCCAACAATTTTCGCGTATTATGGATCGATCGCATAACTCATACATTCTCAGTTCGCTTTTTGATATTTTCCCAAAAACTGGGAAATCAAATTTTTCTTTTTCCAATTCTCGTTAATGAAAAAATTATTTGTACATTTATTTATAATTATACGTATAATAATAGCAATTCTCGTTTGTTTCAATATCCTATAACATATTTATACACCAAAATTTGTTTTTCGCTTCAGTTAAGAAATTTTTTTTTCAGTGCCTTAGTTGTTAATATCACATTCACACTGTCATAAAATGTTTGAGTTTTCAACTACTTTATACTATAACTTTATATTTTCAGAAACTTATTCTTTAGCAGATTCTAGAAGAAGTCCCTCAAATGATGTTTCCATGCATTGTTTGAGTTCTGCATATGTTACAATCAATACAGTTTTTTCGTCTCGAGACATAAGACAGATCTGCAGATAAAAAAATGTTCGATTCTCACACATATTCTTTCAAACAGTTAGAATGGTCAAAAGGAAGTGTTATGAAATTACGGTTGAATATTTTTGAAAGTCTTACCTGTTCTGTAGAGCCAGCATCAAGCTTATTCAAGCATGATACAATATGGGCAAGATCCAACCACGGCCGACCATTAGGATCAACTTGATGAAAAACGTAGTCTCTGAAAAGTTTAATCATATATCGATCGCCAGTTTCGGACCACTGAGGATCCATATTAAATTGAGGCCTTTCGTTAATGCTAGCAATTTTTGATATCAGTTTGAATAAACGCCCATTATCTAATTCTTTGGATAATTCATTTTCAATTGCATCAGACTGTAGTTGGATAGCATCCAATTGAGTATAAAATCTTGCTCCAATCATGGGCATTAAATCTGTCACTGATTTGGCTGCTGAGTTTGATAATAAATACCTAAAACAAGTAATAAATTAATTAAATTATTGAAAAATTAATTTTAATCGAAGGAAAATTTCGACGTACACTATAAGATTTCGCAAATCTTTAGAATAAGTACTCGAAATTAAATCGAGAGATCCTTGCATGTCGGTACGATGTACAGCAAGTAAACTGCGAGAAGCTAGAGCAAGAACAAGCTTTCCAAGAGTTAATAAATCTTCTCCTTGAAATTGACTTGTATCTTCTTTATAATCCACTACATCTGGAACTCCGACGCAACTCAAGCGTATTCTTGAATTAGATGTCAATAAAACTTTAGATGGATCAAGACACCGGTAAGACAAACCTTCAATCAAATTATAAAAATGAGTGAAAAAATAGAAAATATTTTATAAAATTTTTATAACATTTAGATAATATTTAGATAACATTTTCTTTTATTAAATTGAAATATTTTGACAAAAAATGTACCAGCAGCATGAATAACGCGAATTGCCGCTGTGAGTTGTATAACATAGTTCCAAATCAGACTTTCAGGCAACATATTATTGTGTTGATGTCGCAACATAGTATTTTTTGTATGACTGTACGGTCTAGGTGCAGTTGGATCTGCTGAAAATGGATCAACATATCCATTCACATCTTTAGGAGCAAAATGTTTTGATAACATAGTTTCACTTCCTGGGAAGTAGTCATAAACAAAAACCGTAGCTGCAAAATAAGTCACAGTGAATTACCACTTTTTCATTGGACACAATAATATTAGAATTTTATAAAAAAGTTCAAATTTTTACATTCATCTCCAAATGCTTTGGTAACAAATACTTCTTTGAGTCCCACAATGTTGGAATGCAATAATTTTTTCCATGTTTCGATGATGGCAAGGCTTTTTTTGTTTGTTAATTTGAATTCTATTTGATTTTAAATTTAATAAAAATATTCATTTGGTGTTAGTCATGTTCATGTTATTGTATAAACTAATAAAGTAAAGGAAAATTACGTACCATGAACTCTGCGAAGACAATAATTGTTACCATTTTTTATATTAGTTGCTCTGAATGTTGATGTAATAGGTCCAGGTCCAGTTCGTGGTTCTTCAAGCAGCATTAGTTCTTGATAATTTTGTACTTCTGCAGGTATATTAGGATCATCTGGTCTATTATGTTCAGCTAAAGCTAGGGCATTTTTGTCCAAAACATCTTGTCGTATATCGTTGCCCATGAAATATAATGGATGAGAGTTGTTTATCTGTAGGAAAATCAAAATTATGATTATATTGGTAAAGATAAATAAATATTATTCAAATTAATCAAACATGATTTACAGTGAAATTTTTCAAAATTTTTACTACTTACAGGTACTTCCTCTATCAATGGTTCTACGACTGGAGTATAGAAGTAGGTTGTACCATTAACGTTCCCTTTTGGTGTATATTCAGGGCTGAAGACATTTAGCTGAGAATTTTTGCTTGGACTTACAGCTCCTTGCAAAGTGTCTACATATTCCTGAGGTGCATTCATCTTTTGACCAACATTGATAGTCATATTGGACATATTTTCCATTATATTATCTACTGCAGAAGGCATCATAGTTGATGAAATAGTGTGTGGCATACCCGGTTTGTTGTGAGTCTGAAAAAATCATATTTATCAGAAAAAAATATCACCAGTTTTAAGTTCAGTGATAATTACTTAAAAATGTTATTTCTATTACTTATTGAATTATGAAGAAAGCTTTTAAAAGCTACTAAAAGTCCATAAAAATAAATATTTATAAATTGATATGTATCTCAAAATAAAATTAAAAAAACATTATATATCAAACTGATAATTTCAAAGCATCCCTAGTCTTATCTTAAATTTTGTTTTTCATATCATCTGTTGATGTTCATATTATAAACATAATTTTTAAAAACTGTTTTTTACTGTATTTTAGATATTTTAACATTATTAAGACAAAAAGTTACTGCATGAAAAAATTATTACTCGCCACAGATAATATTCAGATTTGTCTTTCTTTATAGTAACAACAGTTTAATAAGGTAGTTTATCAAAATTAATAAAAGTAATAATTGATCAACAAACCATGTAAGTAACAAGCTTAGACTCTAGAGGTAACCCTTGAAACCGGGGTATGTGAGGCAAAATAAGCGATGGATCCATAATTGAGATTCTAAATAAACAAAAAACATTCATGTTATTATGGAGTAATTCACAAAGCTATAAAGCAAACTAGAGTAAAAATATGATTATTTACATTTCTCAAACCAGATAACGTGTTCAATTATCCTCAATTTGTTTATGTAGCGCAGTCCACTAAATCTTTATCCTCAAAAACTTATTAGAATTTTATAGTTGTAAATATGATGAGTACTTGATACTATATTTTAAATACAGTGTTTGACAGAAGCATTAACATTGATAAACAGATGCTCATCATCATCTTTTCCTAGAATCATTAATTAATTATTACTTTATAGTTTTTCTCCTGATACGTATAGCCAAAGAAAACATATTTCTTACCTCATGTTTAAAAACGAGTTTTATTCAATTAAAACCAGTAAAAGTGCTCTTTCTTCAACCTCTCCATAAGTAATGGCATTGCCTGCTAAAAAAAAAAAAAAATAATAATTACACCTTTTCTTACTAATGCACCAAGCTATTAAATTAAATTAAATTCAATAAAATAAAAAATCGAATTATAAAAATGGAATTTATCATCAGCAGCGTTTAATTCAACCGATTTCGAGTTCGAAGCCTAAATTTTTGCACGACTCGCACAATGCTCATTAACTATGTAAATGTGACGTCGATTACCTGTGTGTCCGTCTGTCTGTGTATGTTGTGTGTAGAAAGGTAGCGATCGAGCGGCGATGGATTTTCTTCGGCGTCTCTCTCTCTCTCTCACCGTATACTCGCTCGCGCAAAGTCGTAACCCTTATCTAATACGGCAATTGTTGTGGTGGTGCAGCACACTACAACACCACAATGGCCATAAGAGAGTGCGAGAGAGACGAGACTGACTGCTGCTGCTACTTGGCTATTGTGCGTAACGCTTCGTTGTGTTGTTGATGTATATGTATCTATCTATAACTTATTCCGTCGACGACGACGAGATCCGGAGCTTGGGAATAAGTACTGACCGCTGCTGCTCGGAAGCGAGTCAAAAAGATCCTCTGTGCACAACAAGGCCTGCGGTACACAAAAATCGTACACGATACGCAGAGCGTATTATATATATAATTTTCATTACGCGGGCAAAGAAAACGAATAAATATATATCTATCTATATGGTATATATTACGATGGCTAAGTGCGTTTGTGTATTATTAAGCGCGATCAGGCATGCAGTATTATCGTAGCTATGTAACGTATGATCGCCGAACTCCCACATCCTCGATAGGAGCAAAGAGAGCCTCTATACACTAACACAACAACAAGAGATTGTAAACATAATCAAAACTAGTAGACGCACACGACAGCGACACTCGAGCAGTCATTTTATATATTTATTATTATGTATTTAAAAGCCCGAGAGATCGGAAATGAGACGAGCAAAACCTGATGAGACTCTCGTCGCTCGCGGGGATGCTGCTCTACACTCAGCCGTACCTGTTAACCTTGGTCTTTGTTTCGAGACGTTGGTGTTTTTTTGTCAGTTCTTATGTATGTACGTGTATGTGTTGTGTGTGAGTGTTTGCTGCACGCACCAAGTCCACTACACACAGAGTCCTTTTTTACAATACAAAATATAACGACGGCGTCACTTCACTAGCACAGTATCTATACAACACACAGACCCGAGCGAGAACAAATACTTCCTGTTTGCTAATATTTAGGCTTGTAAGCAGCAACGCACAGAGCGACGAGGCACAGAGCACAGCGCACAGCAGAGCAGTCACACACAGAGGCAGTCCTTTAACGATACCCCCACCCTCGGGGGGGTCAGGTATATATTATATTATTGTGTATGTCTATATGTAGCAGGGGGCAGTTGAGGCTTCCTCTGCGTCAAAACGTCGAGTCTCCGATCGTCACAGAGCGAGAGAGAGAGAGAGAGAGAGAAAGAGAGACAACACCGACTTTGAGAGTTCATAACAAACCGAACGCACCGCCGCTGCTCCTGTCGTTGATGCTGCTACTGCTGCTGCTGCATCGAAGCTTCTTCAGCGAGTCTAAGAAAATCGACATGACCAAGTGCGAGAGATCGCCATTTTCCAGCTAGTCGCACGACGACGACGACGATATGTATATAGGCATGCAAAAACACTATATGTATATGCGCGATATACTTGCCGTTGCCTCTGCTGTGCATCTGTCTGTTTCGCATTGTGTTGACTCTTGAGCGCGGCGCATAGATGGCACTGCGCTCCGGCTACTGCTGCGATATGCGTGCGTATGTAACAGTGCAAAAGTCGGCACGATTACCGACTTGATATTTTTACCGTAATTTTCCCCCCGCGCGATATGTATAGGTACTACGTGCAATTGCACATTTGATCGCGCAGACACGCTGCGCTAAGGAGATTGTTGCCTGATATTTCGGTTTCAATCGGGTTTTCCCGTGGATCGTTGCTTTTTTTTCATCTTTCCTTTAGCCCGTGGCCCACGCGCGAAAACCGGTAAAACTCAATCTCGTGTGTGGGTAATTGATGAAATCCGAGTAAAAGTACTTTTAAAGTAAACTGCATATTTTGTACAAGAATACATTTTGCGAAATACTATCCGCGGAACTTGATATGGCAATTAGAACTTTAACAACAAATGCACATCTTTAAAGACAAGAGCTGCGTCAAAAATAATGTAAAAACGATTCCGATCTTCTAAAATTGATTCTCAAAAATATTCCCCATTGAATGACAAGCTGCAATTTAACATTAATTATTATTTTGATCTTTAAAAACAACTGTTAAAGAGAACCTTTGTAAAATGTAAAATCAACAATTCAGTTAGCACTGTAAGAATCAACATGTTCTAACGTCGTCCACAGAAAAAAAGAACGAAGAATGTCTATTTTACCCGTGAAATAATTATTAACAATTTTTATGGTGATATTTTCACTTCATTACTGTTCAAAGATAATTAATTTCTCGTTCGAGTGCAAGAGAGGGCGCGAGTAGTTCCTTCGGCCGTCGACGCTGCGTCGGTCAGCTCGGCGCTGCTGCTGCTCAAGTCTGCCAGTTAGTAGCAATTCACGTGTTGCGTTCGTACACAATTCAGTCGTTGCTCCGAACATAAACAACTTGATTTTTACACCTTAGCGAGCGTTAATTTATTTAAAAACAAAGTCAAAATGATCATTCCGATTCGTTGCTTTACTTGCGGCAAAGTCATTGGAAACAAGTGGGAGGCCTACATCGGTTTGCTGCAAGCCGAGTACACCGAAGGGTAAGCTAACCTGAATTCTTTCAATTTACACTGTAAACTGTATTTTTGTCTCACGTGTATTTAAAGGGATTTGCTTTTCTGCTACTGTTTTACGTTGTTGCATTATTTTGTTTGGTAGATTCTATTGTTTGAAAACTTGTTTTAATGATTAATTATCTATTTCAATAATGAGTTGGTTCATGCGCTCATTGAATTACCTTGTGCATCTATTCAAAACATTTAGCATTATTAATTGATGTTTGATATTATAGTTTTCATTATGAAGATCATGAAGAATTTGTTTAATGTGTATGAGTATAACTATTTCAAGACAATTATTTGAAACAGCATTATTTTAAACTGTTTTATCTGTAGAGAATGAAAGATTGTTTAAGTATACAGTACTGAGACAATATTTTGTATTAAAGTTATCTTTATTTTGATTTTTCTTATTTTGCAATGAATATTATATTTATCTTTATTTCATTTCAGTGACGCACTTGATTCTTTGGGGCTCAAAAGATATTGCTGCAGAAGAATGCTTCTTGGACACGTCGACTTGATCGAAAAACTTTTGAATTATGCTCCACTAGAGAAGTAAATCGATGTGATGTGTATTAAAAGTATTTGAATTGCCGATTATAATGCTGATGCTATTCAATATCTCATGTACAATGCTATTGATATGAAATATAAATAATTAGCGATTCAAATTATAGGACAATATATAATTTTAATTATAAAATTTGTATTTGATGAAGAATATCTTTATTATTGTTTTTAACATCATCAAACAATATAAATTGTTGTATCAGCATTAATAATGAAAATATTTGAATCAAATTTGTGAGAATTAAATAATGTAGAAATAAATTGATAAGTTTGTACAAAAATTTTATTTTTCCAACTATGTTTTTCTAAAATGTATTTACAAAATGTAGTACTTCAATAAATAAACAAAAATATGTAAAAAAATTGTTTTATTCAGTAGCAGTAGCATTTGCTGCACTTGGACCAAAGTCTTTTGCAATGTCCAGAAGTGCACTTCTCGAGCCGAATACTAAAGCCAACAGGCCTATAATGCATATGACGATGTTTTTCAAAGCTACCCAGTGGAATCTACCGAACCCAATATCCCAGAATGTGACGGTTTCGATGAACACTGGGAAGAGTAGGCCCAAAATTGAAAAACAAAATGCACCGATGAGCCCAATGAAGGGACCTATCTTTGGCACCGCTATTGCGAGTAGAACTGAAATAGATGATTGATTTTAGTAAATCTGTTGAATTGTCTATTAACGATATTTTGTTGAAAATAATCATGTTGTTTACCTGCACCAATGACCAACAAAGTTCTCATAACGTAATTGGCAAGAAGTGGTTTCTTTTGGAACTTATCTTTAATGCCTTCCCAGGCAATGTCGAGGCACACGTAGAACTGCAAACCGAAAGTGCAGTAAACTGCCAGTCCAATGACAACTAGCACTATTTGCGCAGGTCTGAAATTAAGAAATGACGGTTTAGTGTAAATTTTTAGTCGATAATTACCATGCGATCTGTATGTCTCGAAATAGAAAAGATAAACTCACAATTCCTTAGGATCCAAACTCAAGGTAATAGAGTCCTTGGTAGTGCTCCCGTAACTAAGGTATCCCAAGAATCCAAGGATAATGTAAACGAAAGTGACACCGAACATGCCCTTATTGAGCACACCGAAGATCCCGATGAAGTTCTTGGGCGTCTTCATGCTGTTCTCCAGGGGCATAACGACGCCAATGGCCTCCATGGCAAAGATCGTGATGCTGAAGAAATTGGGAAACTCGGAGAGCGGACCCACCAGGTCGACACTGCTGATCGGCTTGATGTCCCTGATGAGATAGTAGAAGGTGATGCCGAGGCCGGTGCCCATGAAGACGTTCGCCACCATCGAGACGGGCGCGAGGTACTTGAGATCGGGCAACCAACTGAGCAGAATCATGGGGACCATGAGGATGGCGATGATGATGCGCACGTCCACCGGGTACTCGAAGCGATGCATCAACACTTGCTCGAAGTTCTTGGCGACGATCACCGCGTAGACGCTGCAGGTGCCGAAGTACGTGACGAACAGACTGATCTGTATGAGGTAGCGCGACCAGGTGGCGAAGGGCCGCGCCCACTTGGGGCCGTTCGTGAAGGCCGTCTCGGCGACCTCGGCGAAGCCCATCTGCGTCTTGCGGGTCTTGTAGTAGAGCACGTGGGCGCATTTTACCTGTACATATATAGAAAAATCGGTAAGAGAAAGAGTTTTAATATAATAAGTAAGCGTTAAAACAAAAAGTATACTCACGAGAATATAGGCGCAGTGGGTGCAGACGAAGGCCACGAGTATCGTGGCGAAGATTCCTACGATGAGACCCGAGCTTTTGAAGGCGTAGGGCATGGCCAGAATGCCGGTACCCAGAGAGGCTTTCAGCAAATGCGTCAGCGTATCACAATCTCTGGAGAGAAAAATAAATTACGGGATTGACTTTTTTTTGGTCTGATCGTGATCGGTAATTTGAAATAAAAGTATATATACTCACGTCGTTGGATTGGCCACTTGGCGCTCCGTGAACGGGTCGAATGATTTTCCATCATCCTTCGCCGACTCCACGTCGTTCGGTGTTACTTTGTACCTATCGACAAAAACAGGTTTTCCAATCAATAAACACTATTTACTTCATTCACATGCTTAATCGGATAAAATTTAATTAATTTTATCTATGTACGAAACTGTCCGAGATCCTTTCAACGATCGACCCAGCAAACGAGTTACAAAGTTCTTTTTTTCTAATTTATTATTATTTTTTTTTCATTCACTCGGTTCAAAAGTCCCACTGCACAATTATCAAAATTATTATGTTTTTGCTTTCTTTTGATTGGTCAATGAATAATGCCGCGCGCAGCGTTTCTCTTTTTTTCACGAACTTATTAACGCTCACGTAGGCACAACATTTTTACCGGCTCGGCAACAATTTCACGCGCGTATTATTTTTCATACGTTGGTTTACTAAAAAATAAAAATGAAAAATACGCAAGTATCACGATGACCTACGGTGGTGTCTCGCAATGCACATTTTTCTACCGCGGGCGCGCTCTTCAACTGACTCGATGTGTTTTTGTTTTGTCTATATTTTGTTATGCCAACGTTAAGAAAAATTACTCACTGTTTACTCATTGTGATGATTCAAATAAGCAAAAAGACTTTGATGTTATTATTTTGATGTTAAAATTTTAAAAACAATTTTAAAATAATTTAAAAAAAAAAAATCCTATAGTAATTGTCGTCGGCTCAGTCCGAACAGCGCGCGGGCGATGGAACGCCGCAGCACGTTCCTACGACTAGCTGAGGCACGATGTCACTGTACCGACACCGCGAGCCGCGATTATTTTTATATCGTATAGAGGCGATCGGAGAGCCACGAAAAGAAGAAGTAGAAAAAGAAAAAAGAGATCGCACACGTCGTTCAATAACTTGTGATGAATATAATAAAAAAATGCGCGGCGGTGGTGTGGCCGTGGCGTGGCTTGCGCGCGCGCCCGCGCGTGCCTGCAATTACGCAGGTACAAGCCATTAATAATAAGTGCGCGTCTGGCGATAGTTTTCGTAACGTCTCTCTATCTCTCTCTTTCTCTCTCTCGATGTCATATGACTTTGTGATAACACCGGTCTCTAATCGTTTCGAATCAATTTTCGTTAATTACCATTGACCGCGCGACGCCGCCGCTGCTGCTTTAATTCGTACGAGCTTTGAGCTTTTTTTACATCACCCTCGTAAGTGTCAATGCGATTGATATATACGCACGCGCCGCCTTTTTTCATTGTGATGATTCATATACCGATTTTTATGTGTCGCGCGAACAGACGGACTACTCGTGACTCGATCAAATAAATTGAATAAATTAGGTACGATTTTACTGCGTGTGTGTGTAATTCTTTTTTTATGTACGCTACACCATTAGGACGTTAAACTTTTATCTCTAAATTATAATTGTTTTATTTACTTTACGGTACTCTTAACAACCGTGATGCAATATTTGTATCTGATTTTTTTTATTCAAATATGTAGTGATGTATATTAAGCTCCGGCACGCGTAGATTATCGACGATTTCTCGTTGAACTTTATAATATCAATAAAACCCATTGTTTTGACGATGATGAATCTCATTTTCTGGTTCACTGGTGCATACTGCTTATTTTATCATCAAAATTTGACTAAGTATCTCGGATTAGGACCTCGTTAATTCGTGATACATTTCATTACCGTATCTTTCACTCTTTGTTTCTATTTTTATCTAATTTCCTTCATTTGAAAATATTCATTTTCTTGAAATCTCGTGTACCTATACCAATTTTCTTCTTTTTTTCATCATCCTTTATACATATCACATTAAGATCTTTATTTTACGTTCTATTCGCATAAAACATGCAATTTATTCCATGACACAGTTGATAATAAACATATTTTCACTTTATTCAACAAAGCAACAAATGTTAATTTGAAACGTCAAGAAGGACATAATTAAAAGAGCATAATTAAACGAACGATACGAGGAGCAGTTTGTACATATAATAGCTGGATGCATATACATTGATCAATTAATTGATCATTGACACGCCAACTCACTTGCTTGGTAAAATACCGGGACTCTGATTGGACCCGTCTCGTGGGAGAAAAGTATCCAATTCGGTGGTGTCTTTATGACTGATTTCAACCTGAAATTAAATGAAATTTTGATTGAAGACAACTCATTAAAAGTAATTGCTTTTTTTTTTACAACTCCATGCAGTACAACTCACCATTTTGCTATTTTTTGTTACTTTTTAGAAGGCTTTGAATTATCTGAAACAAAAATGACATGAATTAAAATCGCTGTTTCGTGAAAAAATAGGTTTATTTTTTTTTTTCTATCAACTATTAAAGCGATCATGCTGACGAGAATCCTGATAAGGTTTATTACAGTAGCAAAACATCGAGTAAATATTTGTCATATCTACTAATCTTATTTTCTATACATAGTTCATTTTTTCTCAACGCGCAAAAAGTAACGCAACGTCTCTAATGCGTAAATGTTTAGAACCAAAGTATCAGCAAGCCAGTATCTCAGTGTATACAAACTAAATAGATACACGAGGAATCTAAATATTATGATAACGGCATTATAGACACGCCTGAATGACAAGAGAAACGTGTAATCATTTTTTTTTATTTTTATTTTGGGTTTGATAAAAATAAAAAAAATTATCAATCACTACACGTCGCTTCCGATAAAGCGCGTGGATTAACGTAAATTTTGACAATAACTTTACAAGTTCTCTCGAAGTAACGGTCGACAATTAACACGTTTTACGTCCCGAATAACGCAGAACTTGTCAGCTGATCCGATACGCGGCCTCTTTTTAACTAAATAAACATAATTAGCGTACTATTTTTAAATATTTTCAATATCTCGATATCATAATATCAATAAGCTGCGAGTATGGTTTTCTTTTTTTTTTCATTTTATTTTATAAATCAAAACAGAAGCGAGAAGCAATCGAACTCGAGCGACCTTGGACTAGAGCGCGTGTAATCGTTTTTACCGTTGAGATAAATGGATTGCTAATCACGCATCATCGTTCGAATGCGTAATTAATGTGAATTATACGCGTATTTGCTCAGAAAAGCACGTGTGTTTGCTTTACGGGGATTCGTGATTTTTTAAGACAATTTTCCTTCTCTTTACGCTCGCATTTTCCCGCAATTCAAAGAAGTTCTTAAATCGAATTTCATATCCATCGACGTACTTCGCCTACTTTATATTCATCGGAAATTTGAATGTGAGTATATTTAGAGAGGAATGCTTATAGCTATCGTAATAAACTTTTAGGCACGATAAAAGTTAAAGATTTACTTGTCGCTTTTCATTCAAAACCAGTTGACCATTGTGTGTGTCGACGACAGAGTCGTTGTCAGTCGACTGTACACGATAAAGCCACGTCTATCCTCGGGCGCGGCGAAATCTGTGCGCGAATACTCATTATCGCGTACTCTAAAAGCAACGATATACGCGCGTCATAATGGCGTTTCGAAAGAGACCGCACATAACGCTTCGTTTTTGTAAAGATTTTACATAACTTTGGATAGAAAATTTACGCCCGATTATTCAATTGATAATGTAAATTTGTCGAAATTTGGTTATTAATTACTTCTCAATTTTCACTTTTATACACTGAACTGTTAGGTAATTAGTCGATCGTGGCAGAAATTTTTTTATTTTCCTTAAAATCCAAATGAATGTCGCAATACTTTCTTTCAAAATTGCACGCCAACTGAGCGTGATGATATAGATTTAGATTTATTGGTAAAAAAAAGCTCTCGGCACCCGCCGAACGGTCGTGGAATTCGATCAATGAGCAAATTTATGCGAAAGTCCGCTTTTGTTCGACACATCTACTACTTCATCTTCTTTCTTTCTTTTTTTCCTTATTTACTTTTGTCAAATGAAAACTGAAATACGACACTCTCTCTCTACTGCTGCTGGCGTCGGCGGCGCGCCACTGAATGTGGGGGTAAACAATGCGCGAGACTGCCGAAGTGTTGGGAGCTCGCGCGAATATATAAATATACCCATCATGCAAAAACGTGTCGTCGTCGTCAGCAGCAGCGAGAGAGTCAATGTCCATTAACGGCGCGCTCGCGCACACATACATGCGCGATTGCTGCTGACGACGAGACATTAAAAATTCTTATTTATATGAATCACGACGCAGCCAAGAAGCTCGCGAAATGCAGCGATTTTTTCGTGCATACACCATTTAATAATATTGACTTATGTCAAGGTGGGCCGACAAAAAAAAGACTCGTATAAATGTTTCGGCTCTGCCGTGCGAGTGCACCCGCCGATCGATACGTAATTCTTTTTTTTTTTCGTTTTCGTCGCTGCTGCTATGCGTACTACGTATATATGCGACACCGCTCGGACCGAGCTTTTGACACATTTGCCAAAATATAAAGCTCGCGCGCATGAGGAGCTGACTCACGAGCACGTGTGCGCGCGACTGACACGAAAATTAAATGAATCTTCGAGCAGGTGTTCTAGCTCGCGTATCGTATCGGTCTGTTGTCCGATTTCTCACGAAAAAATCATGTACCGGTCATAATTCGATTCGAATGCTATGCATGCGTGTGATACGCGATATTACGTGCGTCGACAGTAGCCTTTTTAAGTATTATTTTCGGATAAAGGATTCATGCTCATTATTGGCACATTAATAGGATACAATAAGCAAAAATAGGAGGAAGATGTTTGCCAATGAATTGGCGGAGGTTTTTACTTTTTACAGCATTCAATTAATTTTTAGAAAAATTGATAAATAGCTAAGAAATCATGTGATCCTGTATTATATTCAAGTAACTCATTAGAACGACGAACAATCGAATTTTTAAAGTACTGATTACTAAGCACTCGTATACAAAAGAAATCTCTGTTTAAATTAATCCAATCATTTTCACGAAAAAATGTTTTTGTATGTGTTTTTGTCACGCCTTCGGCTCGTGCTATACTTCCTCGTTTTGCTAATAAAACCATGACTGCACCCACTGAGAAATATACTACTTGAACTCATTTAGAATATTTTTTACCTAGGATAATTTTGGGGTTTTATAAATCTTTTAAAAACATTTATGAAGTCATTTCAAAATTCCTTCAATATTTAAAATGAGATATTGCAAATATTTTTAAAATGTGATCTTGCTCTTAGAGACTTGCGGTAGATGTAGCAAGCAAATTAATAAATTCATTATTTTTTTAAATATATTTATTTGAATAATTTAAAAATTATGTGACACTAGATAGCACCAGACATTACAGAAAGCTGTAATTATGCCTTATTTCCATCACGAGCTTTGGCCTGTAGCCGCCAAGCAAATTTTATATAAATCTTCATTCGTGAATGATTTATCGATGACCATTTCACAGCACTCGAATGGCAATCGATAGCCAATTAGCTCCCAGAAATAATCCAGTGCCCATCTCCGAAAAAATCTTCTCGACACTATCTCCAACAGATGCACCATACAAGGCTGCCTGAGTCTCTGGGGGAACAAAATGAATTCGGTCGAGTTCGAGAACTCGAAGACGTTCGCACATGTGATTTGTTTTTCCGCCTCCTCGGGTCGTAACCGAATCAGATCGTGGAGCGACAGGCTCGGTTTTATCATAATTTCTTTCTCTCTGCTCGTGAACTCTTCGTTTTCATACCAGCACTTGTCAGAATTTACAGTTTTCTTGAAAAATCCATACTTGGCAAATAATGTTATGGTCTTTAGAGCATCACTTTGGTCAAGCTCGTATCCTCTTTTCTTAAGACTTTCGATGATGACTAGAACACTGGACACTTGTCTGAATTTTGAATCAATATAATAATTATCGTCAATCTCAGTGGGAATAACGAAATTAGATGGATCAGCGCCACGACCCAAGAGCATATCGACCACATTCGGCAAACAATTTTCCACAGCTGATTGCAATGGTGTCCGACCCCCATTGTCCTTCGCATCGACCAGCACCAGCTGATTTTTTTCGTCGTTGATCTTGAAGAACATCTTCGCCAAGATATCGGCATTACTCTGGCTTTGCCTGCAAATGAAGTGCAGAGGCGTCGATTCTTGCCCGTTAGCCAGATTTGGACTAGCGCCTCTTCGCAACAGTAATTCGGCCGTCTCGTGTTTACCCTTGAGCAGAGCCAGGTGCAAGGGTGTGTCACCATCCTTGTCCCGGGCGTCGATTTTCAGCGATTGATTTTTGTCGTCGTTGAGCTTGAAAAATGTCTCCGCCAATGGTTTATAGCCGCGTTCGCCAATAGTGTGCAGAGGGGTTAGTCCCTCGGCATTGGCTAGATTCGAATCAGCGCCTCTACTCAGCAGCAATTCAATCACGTGCTCGTGGCCGTATTTCGATGCCAAGCGCAGCGGCGAATCCCCCGTTTTTGGCACGAGGAGATTGGGATCGACCTGGCCGAGTTCGAGGAATTGCTCGGCGATATCCTTGCAGCCACCTATGCAGGCCACATGAAAATGTGTCAACCCAGATTCGTTGGTGTAATTCACGTCTAATCTGTCGTAAATTTTGAAGAGCTCACGGATCCAGGTTTTTCTGTCAGGGAGGAAGCCATTGACTGCAAAAACATGCAGTGGTGTTGTGCGACGCGATAATGGTTTGACGCCATCATTGAGTTCGGGCTCGTCCTTGTAGCCCGTTCTAATCACAAAGGAGATAAATCTTTTTCCTGGATTATTATCAATTGAAGTTAATGTATGTTCATTTGTATAATATATGGAATCTAAAATAAGGACATCCATTTCCTCGGGACAAACGAAAACTTCTCGAAGATCAGGAAGTTGATCCTTCCATTCTGCGATTAAAGGTCCAATGCGACGGAGAAATTCGTATCACACATTATCGTCATAACTGGGCCACAAGATATTCCGTCTTAAGCGATTCAATCTTTCTAATTTCGTTTGACCGGCCATTTTTCTTCGCACTCGCACACGCAATCACTTAGAATTTTAAGATTTATTATTTATTTTATTTTACAGTCGATTCGAGATCTCATACTCTGATCAAGCACCAACGTGTACTGACTATTCCGATGTACACCACGATATTCACGCAGCATATAGACACACGAGAGCTACGTACGTGGCGACTGTCTTTTGGGACGATTCTACTGATGAATTTTAAACTGCGTATCGTATTCCGTAACGACGCATCTGGACGCCTCATTCCAGCATCGAAAAATGGGAACTGTTAGTATAAAGGAATCGTGAGTCTAGATATGTAGAGCCAGAGAGACCGCATCGAATCTACGCACGCGACAACTATGAGAACGTCTAAATGAGATGGGCGTCGTACTTTTTTGTAAACTCGGACTTTCTCCTATTTCACTGCTTCACGTGACATTTGACACCATGAAAAGTCGCAGTGTACCGGGCGAGCAACGCATTCCGTACCTTTTAAGCTCGCGCCGCATCGAGCCATCAGCGAATCGTTCGTATCCACGCACTGAAAAAAGATCTTGGGTGCAAATCCAGCAAAAGCAGAGCTCTGAAGAATCCAGCTGGATCTGGCTATGTTTGACTGCTAAATTTTGCAAAATATCTTTTTCTGATCCAGCTGTCCACACCTTTGCTGGATTTATCCGTGAGATTTTTTTTCAGCGCGTGTCAATTGGAAAAGCTCCTCGCGTTTTCAGTAGATAAATTTAAAAATGGAAATTTAATATGCGATATTACCACACGTACAACGATGAAATAAAACGAGCAAGTCGTGCGCCGAGAGGCTCTCTTCTTAACTTAAATGCACACACGATGTTTAGCGTGCAAGTATTTTTCAACGATCGAGGCTGTGCTGCTGCTGCTGCTCTTCTCTTTATGTTTGGCAAATAAAACGAGTCAAAGTCACTCGCTCGCTGTACACATTATTATTTACATAAATCATATTTTTAGCGAATTTTTTGCCGACTCGACGAGAGATCGCGAGACTTTTTTTCGCGAGTACAGGAACCTTGCCGTGATCTCGTTCGGCGATAATAATCGATCTTATACATATGTACTTACTGTGCTGCTGTTGCAGCCAAACTTTATCGCATTCGTAAAATATTTTCGCACGCGAAATCCAACACGTTGTCGCGCGACGCGGAGGATATAATATTTTGCAATTACGAGAGCGAACAACGAGTTTTTTCATGCTGACGCCGACGCCACCGACGACAACGAGACACGATCGATGTTTTGAAAACAATAACCACGCTATATATTGCGAGACGATACAGATATATGTGTATCGTTTCTCTGTTTCAAAGGCCGATCGCGAGCGATGCACCTGACCCCCCAAGAAATTACCGTCAATTAAGTTTACTCGGGGCCGCTCTAATTGTGCCAAGCTCGCGGCTCGCTTTCTGGTTCATGTCTGTGCATGTATATAGTATGTGTGCTGCTGCTGCTGCTGGCGTGCGCGCACAACGACGATACGCAACTGGTGCCCGATGGTCTCTGCGCTATCGTGTATTTACCGCGCGATTTTAATCATTGCGTAATGTAATTAAAAGGAGTTTTCCTAGCATCGAAACTATACGAGTTCGATTGACTAAACAATCGTTAAAAATGAGATCCGATTATTTTCTTACGCTCGTGGATCGTTTCATTGAACTTTTTCAAAATTTATCGATGCAGTCTGGTGTCGATAATTTTCAATAATAATAGTAACATTGACAGAAGAGATGCGGCTGAAACTTCAATGTTTAATCTTGTGTCTTATAAAATATAGTTAAACTAACTTGCGGTCGCGTACAGACTCGATCCCATTTTCTTTATCAATTTGTACCGAGTGTGTATACACCATACTGTTATCGTTTCAAACAAAAATAAATAAGATATAAATTTTGAGACGCGAATTATTAGCCATATAGAATTTTGTAAAGATTCGTAAACAGATCCTTCATTAATCCGCCTCGACGACTTATATCGTCGTATACGAAGGGTGAAGACGTTTATACGAATTTTTCTTTCGTTACCTATGGTAAATCGGTATAAGCGTTGACAAGGGATGTCTGAAGAAGGAAAGAGTTACGATTTCATTTGCGAATCGTATATTTGGCTCGACGAGTCGAGCTATGTACGCTCGTCACGCAGCTATGTCGCCGGAAACATCTGCTTTGGAAGAGCTGCTGTGTTTCTATT
Organism: Trichogramma evanescens; assembly: GCA_902732785.1. Taxonomy (NCBI): domain Eukaryota; kingdom Metazoa; phylum Arthropoda; class Insecta; order Hymenoptera; family Trichogrammatidae; genus Trichogramma; species Trichogramma evanescens. Next base: position 71,593 of record CACVKI010145190.1, on the reverse strand, counting down.
TCGAAGCGTTATTATACGCGAATATGTATATAATTAATTTAGCCCGCTGCGCGCGCGTAAGTATGACTCATCCCGCGATGTCAACAATATTACGATCGAGTTGCAGCCAAAAGAGTCGATACTAATATACTTTCGCATCTTCTCTTTTGCAGCTCGATGTGAAAATAATAATATATAAACGCGTAATCATTCGAGTACTTTAGACGCTTACGAGAACGTATATAATATGTGCGCAGAGAGAGCAGCAGCAGCGGCGGCGCGTTATCGACCTTTTCCTACACATAGTTTATCGGCGAGGGACGCGAAAAAATCGCGTTTGCGCGAGATCGGCGATAAAAGAGTGAGAGAGAGACGATCGTACATACGAAGTCGTGCGAGGTAGAGAAATCGGCGCGGCGTCGATTTTTATTGAGAGACGACGACGACGACGCGATCGTTACACATCATCGTGTACGAACGTATCGCGATTATTAACAAAAAAAAAAGCGTAACGAGGATACTTGATAATAACGAGACACGTAACTCGTTTGCGCGCGCACGTGTGCATCTAGTACATTTGATTGTCTCTGTATATTGGACTCGGAGGTGTGTCAGTAACCCGAGGAAATGATAGATTTCTGAAAATCACTCGATGCTTATTTGCTTCTTTTTTTTTATAATTAATCCGCTATTTACGAAGGTGTAGCATTCGTAGCGAGGAATTGCATCACGCTCATTTTTAAATGTCGTACCAGAAACAATAAAATACGTTTCTAATGATTTCTATACACTGTGGATTCGATAGATTTTTTCATGATAAATGAGAGTTATACAAGATTAAATGACCGAAAATTAGCGCGAATATTTCGCGCCTTAACGTATCAAACTATTTTTTTTTTTCAAAATCTCTTCGTGAATCGAGACAGTATTTTCCATACTTTAACAAGAAAAATGTGCGATACTTTCCGCACGCTAGGATAAAAAATATAGTACGTATCAAAGAAGGTTGTCAATATTGCGCCTACGTTACGTTCTTGTCAACACGTAAACAGTCGCTAAATTCAGTATAACGATCGAGAAATTTAAATCCAGAGAAGTAGGGGCTACAACGTCTTCCTACCACTACTCTGAGTTTCCGATCTCTGCTCGACTTTTGTGTTTCTTGAACAAATCGCGATACACGTACACAGTCGGTACAAGTTGGAAGATCGCATCGACCACTGCCAGTGATTTTCGTGAAAGACTCCAAAAATATCTCGAATCGCAAGAGTGTCGTTTGCGAGTGCACAAAAATATAATCCATCAACGAATCCGCCGCAATGGAGATTGTCTTGAGCGACGAGAGCGACGACGGCATCGACGAAATGGATGAGGGAAGAAGATTGATCAAATTGACGAACTTACGAGACAACGTCCAATGGGAGGTCAAGCGCGATCGACACCGATTTCTCCGTAAACTTTATCCCTTGATCAGAAATTGGGAGTGGGACCTTCCCGATCTCCTTCGGATTTTTCGGGCCGAACAGATAGATCGTCTTCTCCGGGACGCTGTGACTTGCACTTACGCGAGCCGGAAACCTTTTCAGCGATATTACATCGGTGGAGCATTCTTTAAGTTCGTAGCCAACTGCGAGTACAGAGACCAGCCCAGACTTGATCAAAATAGAGAGATATCGCCGTATCGCACCACTGCGTTACATAAAGCGATTCACAAGGAGTGCGACTTGATCACTATCGAGCTGCTTTTTGACATATACAACGAATACGGCGTGAATTACACCGACGGCACTGGACTCACGCATTTTTATGTCGCCTGCGCGACCGGCATGGACGACGTCGTCGAGAGATTCCTCTATCGCGATCCCTCGCGCGTCAATCTCCGCTATGAGCGAACAGGCGATTCGCCGCTGCACACGGCTTTACGCAATTTCAAAAACCATACAGCCCGTTTGCTGCTGAGGAGAGGCGCCAATCCGAATCAGTCCAATACTAGGGGCGAGAAGCCTCTCCACGTCGCCTGCGTGACCGGCATGGACGACGTCGTCGAGAGATTTCTTGATCGCGGCCACGACGTCAATCTCTGCCATGAGCGAACAGGCGATTCGCCGCTGCACTTGGCTTTACACAATTTCAAAAACGATACAGCCCGTTTGCTGCTGAGGAGAGGCGCCAATCCGAATCTGCCCAATGCAAGGGGCGAGACGCCTCTCCACGTCGCCAGTAAGACAGTCAATGACGGTCATGTATCAATCAAGAAATTCTTCGAGGTCATCAGAGAACTCGGACTGCCGGTGATGATCGACGCCCGGGATAAGTCGGGCTGGACACCGCTTCAATGCGCCGTGGCGAACGCCCTGCCCGATTCAGTCCAAATGCTCTTGGATCACGGGGCTGATCGGTCGAGCTTCACTTTTCCCACCGAGAGTCATTTACTCGTAAGCTTACAACCGGAACCGAAGCGTCGTGACAGGGAACGTTACATGTTGATTAAAGCCGCTGGCCTGCTGGAGAGCATCACAAAGTTCAGCCAGGAGGACGAAGAATGCATCCTCGTACAAAGAGAAGCCGTGCTCGTCATGTCGCTGTTCGCCAGGTATCGATGGTTCGAGACCAGGGAGGATCGCGAGAGTCGTTGGTACGACGAGGAAACGCTTCAGCAAGAATTGAGGGAACTAGAAGAGATAGTTATCAACGAAGAGATGAGTCTGTCGCTCAACGATCTGATTCGGTTGAGGCCCGACGATGCGACGGCGAAATTACTCACGTACCGGCACTACTTTGGCATGGGCCTCAGTTTGATCATGCTCGATGGCTACGACGGGCTTGTCGCCAGAAACCTCTGCGAGAAAATGTCCCGAGAATTTTTCCGGTCCTGGACGATCTACCCCTTCTGGGACCTGATAGACAAACGACTGCCGGTCGAGTGTTGCGAGATGATCTTGAGGGGGCTGACGAACGAGGACTTGTATCATATTTGCTTGGCAGCCGAGGCGAGAGGAGAAAAGATAAAAATCAGAAGAACGGGTCGTTATGGGGCGATCAAACGTTTGGGGGCTGCAGGAGAGAGAAGAAGAAAGATTCTCGATCGTAACAAAGCAGCTTTGAGGTCTAAGAAGGCTCCGAAAGCTTCAGAAATCGTCTTCTTAAGATTATAGACGAGGATTTTGTTTAAGTTGGTTATAAAATTTATAACAAGAAGCGAGAAAGACGATGATGATTTGTGGCTACATTAGCTTGTATTATATTCGTGTAATATATTTTTGTAATATATTTTTGCATGATTTCCATATCATTTTTATGAATAAATTTTAACAAATGAGTTTCGATCTTTCCATCTCGATAATCACACTCTTGTACTCGAATTTTTAAATCTTTTTTGAAGCGGCATTGGCTTGGTATACGTCGGTCGAGCTAATTCATTGGACCAACAAAGGAGGATGCCGAGTCGGGCGCGAAAAGTTCAATGGCGTCTTCGTTGCATTGTACCATGTATTATACATGCGAGCGAGTATCGGTCGGCCTTGAAACGAATTATATATGTGTCACGGTAAACGTATATATATGAGAATCTCTTTCAGACATCTGGAATTGTGCTGTATGTACGATCAAAAGCACGAGAAGTCCCGTACATAAGCCTCGGAGACAGATCGGAACGAGGGAGAAATAGAGAAAGAGAGAGAGAGAGAGTGAAACACATCGGGGGCGTCCATCGATCGTTTCGCAGAGAAAGAGAGAAAGAAAGAAAGAAAGAGAGGCAATGCGCGTCGAGATTACATCATCGCGCGGCGGCGTCGGTGGCAACGCTCGCTAATAATCTCGAGATGCCAATTCTTGCAATTTATTAACATATAATACACAGCAAAAAATCAGCAAAATGATTCAGTCGCACAATCGGTATAGCGTATGCAGCACGTGTACCGCGCGAGCAGATGCTCCTTTTTCTTTTTTTTGCAATCGTCGTACACACATCTTTATCACTCTTTATTATATACAAATGATTTTGTCTCTCGTGTTTCTTTGACCGCGCGTCGGACAAGAAATACGAGATGGCAACGAGCTTCTATCTGTTCCATGTATAGAAAGTGATATTTGACTCGAGGCGAGGAGAAGCACGTGGAGCATTATATTATAACCCTAATCGCTTGCGAATTGAAAAGTACAATGGGACTGACTGCTCGATATTATAATCGAAAGTATAAAACTCGAGTACGGAGCGAAATAATTACATGCAACACAGTGGCCGCAACTACTAAATAAGATACAATTCTTGTGGGCCGCGGCTATCGCGGCTGGCCTTACTTTTTATTCTAGCCGGCCGCAAAATAGGAAGTGAATACCAATATCAATGCGGCGTCGGTGAGACTATAATCCAACGCAATAACGAGCGACTCTTGCAAGTATCTTTCTCTTGTTTATGAAAATTACGTTACGGTATTTTTTGTATCTGTGCGCGCAGCAACAAACAAACAATTAGCTATCGCCACCACTGCATCGAGCGATATCTAGGTCGATCTACGCATCGCGATGGGGCTTCGTTTCTGCGTCTCTCTTTCTTTTTAATACAAGATTTTTCGGGTTAATTTAGACGTATTTTTTGTCTTATTATTGGGACCGAAGTGATAATTTATAGTGATAAGGAGCAATAATTGCACGGACAACCTTGACTAACCGCATAGTATATATTCGGAAAGTCGAGCAACGTTCGCAGTCGCAGTCGCTCGTCATCGTCGGGTCAATATTTATAGTTTATATGTCGTAGGTAGGGAGGAAGGGATGATGGTGCAGAACATGTGTGTGCTGCTGCTGCTGCTGCTGCATCGCGTCGACCCGCACCGCGGAGCCAATGAAAATGAGAACCGACGACGAGCTATATATATATACGTCAGCACGCACCACGACGTCGACGATGTGGCTTACTTCCGACTTTCGTCGCGAGGCTTCCACGGCACGACAAATAAATTCTCATCCATACATACGCACACGCACACGCGTGTATACGCGAGGACTGGCACAATAACTGTATAGTCGCGAGCGCAGGTCAGTCATTTATATTGTTTGCGACTGCATCATATATATATATATCGGTATAGGTATGTAGCCCGCCGCCGACGCTGTATAATGTAATTTGGTCATTTCCGCAAACGTCGACGGACTCATCCACGGCACGCACGCCTATACTTTATTATACACGAGAGGAGCTTATGGAGTAGACGACGACGACGACGACGATGCCCCCGGTAAAAATACACGCACGCGGCCGATATTTAAATTTAGCCAAAGACGAGCGAGACGAAGATGTTCGCAAACGGAGGCAGAAGAAGAAGACGAAGAGGAGGAGAGAAGGAGGAGAGTCGTGTCGCAAGTTAGGTACGGAGTTACACGCGCTGCACACGTACACGCGAATTCCGTATTATAATAATATAATATACGAAGAAAGCAGCACAACGTCTATACGTCGGTCGCGTCCCGCGCACACCGGAAATGAGCTTATGTCATTTGTTGCCCTGTACCCACATTATACATACGTTATCTCTCGTATAGGCACGTATGTATCTCGGTTACGTTATGTCTATCGCGAATATTATATACACACATACGCAGCTAAGCAAAAGTAAAGCTTCGTCGGTGCGTGTGTATTAGATATACGAGAGCGACGAGGCGTTATCGATCGAATTTTATCGGCCGGACGGACTGAGACGACGACACCGAGCGCTTAACGCTGCGGATATTTTTACGCTTATTTAGACTACGACGAGCACCACTTCCAACCGTATAATCGTTATACACCGCGCGCGCGCGCGTGTTTCGAGATCGGTATTATAAGCTGATATTATAAAATGCTACGCACATAATAGGCGCGCGCGCGCGGATGGATCGGTCGGATGCGCCGTTATATACGTGTGTAATATATTATTTCGGGCTCTCGCACGCCGCGCGCGTGTCTGTGTTTTATATATATAGGAAGCGGGAAGAAAAGGGATATCTGCGAATGAAAATGATGCAAAAACTGCCGCCGACTTCGTGTTGTTCGTAGATGCCAAAATGGCTCTATACACGGCCCGCAGCCTAAATTATCTTCTCTTTCACGGTGGTGCTGGTGCACCATCTTAGTGCGTCACACGCGTATTTCGTCAGACTGAGCGGTATATATATGAACTAATGCACGCGTCCCCGACCTTTTCGTCGTTCTCGTTCGCCCGCCAATCGCGTGCGTTATGAAAATATAATAAAATAATTATTACGTGCATGTAAGAGCGTAGGAGGAAAAACGAAATCGACGCCCGTCGAGTCCTCGACTGCACTCTAGCTCTTATCGACTCGAGCACACACATGCACATTGCACACGCCTCTGTATATCGCACAATCCGCGCCTATTCATAATTCACACCGATGCATAAAAGCACTACGGAGGCGGTGGGCCGCGTGTCTAAACTGCAGCTGTGCACTTATATTATATATACGATCTACGTACAAACGAGCAGCGGTACGTAAAATAAGCACCGACGACATCGACGACTACGACGAATCAGTCATAAAACGTATGCAGCGAAATTTTAATGCGTGTACTGCACTACGGCACACGTGTGCGCGCCTCTATGTACACAGCAGTGGATAAGTATATCGCTCATAAATAAGAAATAAAGTAGCGTGTAGAAGAAGAAAAATTGGCGCCGTGTGTTATATACTGCACCGCCGCTACCGCCGCATGGCACGCTCGAGCATGTGGCATTTTCCTCGCTGCGCTCGCGATTCGCGAATCTAATGGCATGATAATTTCATGCGGTAGCATCGACGCTTGTACGTAAACAAAATCCAAGTCGAGTTTTCCTATATGTATCGTGTATATGCACGGTTCAATGAAAGAAGGAAAGAGAGGCAGAGTGCGGCGCTCCGAGAGAGAGAGAGAGAGAGCACGCGGTTGCATCATCCAAAGCCCCGCGCGCGAGCCGAGTGTGTGCCTTGGGAGGGACTGAGGTGGAAAGAATGAAGGGTACGGCGAGAGATCGATTGGAGCTTCGACTTAACGAATTAAAAATTATAACGATCAATGTGAGCACTAACCTTTTATCGCAATTTGGCGACGATATCTAGTTGAAAGCTCTCTTCTCTATCGGTAGTAGTATGTTCCAACAAAAAAAAATTTAACAAAAACGAAACAGAAAAAACCAAAAATAAAAAAAAAAAGAGGAAAAAGCACACCGAGCGGGGGGCTGCTAATCTTTTATCTCATGGCCCCGGAACTTGCTGCTGCTGCTGCTGCTGCTGCTGCTGCTGCACCGATCGCGTATCGCTACAGCGCGTCACACTCGTCACCGAAACTACAACGACGACTGCCGAACCACCCCGTGCCGCTGCCGATCGCCAACTGAACTCGATTGTGCTCTCCGGCGGGCCGAAACCGCCACCGCGCGACGGATAAATTTGCCGTATTGTAGCAGTATGTATGTGTATATGTGTGTGCGTCGCGCCGGCGACGAGTGGCGAGCGAGCGAAATTCTGCACACACGCAGACACCGGCGCAGCACTGCCTGCTCCAACGCAGAAAGAGACTATCCCCCCGCCAACTATATAATACCGACTCTCCTACGCGTTCCTCCCTTCCTACGCGCGCGAAACTCGCGTCTTCTTTCGGTCGGCTATTATATATGTGTATATAATAAACACGCTCGTCGTCTCGTGCAACACAGTCGACTGGTTGCCTCGATGCCTTTTTGCACACCTCTATTATATTAGCTCTCGTGTGTGCAGTATGCTAATGGGTATCGCTCGGCTATATAATGATACGAGGTGCGACTTTGTTATAATTCGGAGACGAGAGATCGGCAGGACCGCGCATGACCATTTACAAAAAAGCTCTCTAGTGCGTACACGCGTGCTTGCGCACATCTTTGCGCGAATCTTCGACTCGACGATTAACATTCCAACGTTGATCTAAAATAACTTCCTCTTGCTACAATCTGAATTCAAATCGATGAAAGTTCGATGAAAACAAGACAAAAAAAGAAAAGAGCAGTAGCTAAGCTCTGCCACTTGGACATTTACGGAATATAATCGCTCGCTGCTGCTGCTGCTGCTGTTACGTGCTTTTCGCGCTTTGCATAACAACAACCGGGGGTCAAGAGCGATATCTCCGCGCGCGCGTAGCAGACAAGCGCCGTCGTTGTTTTCTTTATTCAACGCCGATTTTTTTAAACATTCCGATCGTTCCCGAGCAGACAATTTCCGCGTCTACTATCCACGTGCACGTTCACGTGTCGCAGTACCCCCGTCTCCTTTTGCGAATTTTCGACCGAGTACCAAAAAGCGAAAAAATCATAAGCGGTTTAGTAAAGAGAACCGGATCGACCGGTCTCCGATCTCTCGACTTTTGCTGCACCGATTCTCGCGGCGAGAAGTGCACAGGCACAGAGCAAAAAAAGCTCGGATTTATAATTGTGTGACTCGCGTGACGCACAATAATATAATAACGCCTGCTCGCCTCTCTTGCAGTTGTTACATGGAAAACGAAGATAATTCGCGCTGATTTTTCCATCAATAACGAGAGCGATGTACATTATTGAGCAAGATCGGCGAAGCGAGGAACTTCCCGCGCTCCTTCGATGTATATAATAATAAATTTACTTAATCTCGCGCGATTCTTTCCCCCCGACGTGCGAGATAAAGTTCACACAGCCTCGTACGAGTCGAGATGCAGTTCTAATACTTGTGTTTGACTCTCGATTTTGTTTGCTCTTGTGCGTAAAATGGCCTTGAGATAGAGAGACAGCCGCGTGCATACACACACGTCGAGAATAAAAATCAATAAAATGCCCCGCGTTGGCAGTTTTTGACGATAAGCAGTACACTTGCGCGCTTAGCGCTGCAAAATTTTTCGAGACGTTTAAACGAGCTACGGTTGATCAATTTGTAATTGACCGAGGCGTCGTCGCATCGCATACAAGGAAAGATAATTCAGAAGCGTCTGGCCGAAATTCTAAAGCTTCGATATCAATTGAGCTGGATTAGGCTGTGGCGATCGAGTAGAGTGCGCGTGAGAAAGATTTTTGTAGACAATTTCGTTCAATTTAGGTCCTCGCGCGAGACAAAAATTCCCGCGCGCATATAAAATACTCCTTCGAATCGTCGCGTTCGACGCCCGACTTTTCAGCCGCAGAGTGCAGCAGAAAAACGAGGCCGCCGCGCATCCGGAAATTGCGACTTTGTTACAATTAGTGCCAATATACGACTCGTTATTTCATGTCGTTCGTCGCGTGCACGCAAGCTCCGATCGTTACCTTTTTCCTTCTTCTTGCCTTTGCCCTTCTTGTCGTCGTCCGTCTGTATCTCTCTGGTCTCGAGCCTGACCGGGGGCCGCCTCTCCGGTCCCTTGGGCGTTCGCATCTCCAGCTGTATGTCGGACTTCTCGCCGCAGCCCACCAGGCCCTTCTTGCCGATTCGCAGTATGAACACGTCGTGCTCGGGATCGGCCTCGAGGTCGGCTTTGGTCACGGCGTCCTTCTCGCTGGCCACCGTCACCCTGGGCTCGACTCTCGGCTGATTGTTACTATTGTCATCGTTGTTGACAGCAAGCAGACCGGACACCTGGAAGAATTCGATTCGTCCAATAATATCTCTCCGGTTAAAATGATTTTTTAGCCCGATCGACCCGTCCCGTACTTTGAGCACCACGGCCTTGCCGCAAGATTCCTTGGGGCCGCGGCTGGTCTGTATGGGGGCGTTATCCGGGGGCGAGCACGTCGGCGCGGGCGCCGGCTCACCTTTGCCTCCTTTGCACTTGTTCGTACGGGCGCTGGCGTGCTCCCTGCACGGGGCGCACGGCATCCTCTCCTCCTCCTGGCCTTTGTTACACTTTCCATCGTCTTCCCCGCCGTTGACCAGGATCTCCGAGATATCGCAGCCCCGGGGGTCGAGCTTCTTGCACTTGTAGCTGAGAGCGCCGCAGTCGTCGCAGGTCAGCGTCTCGGCGGCCTTGAACACGAAACTGGAGATGCTCGCGGCGTCCTGGGACTCGGCCGACTCGACGACGCCCGGCGTGGCGATCTCCGTGACGATGACCTGGCCGTGGGCCGAGATGCGAGCGTAGACGTTCATCGTGCCCACGGGACAGCGCTCGTCCGGATAGTAGATCTCCACGTCGTCGTCGAACACCTTGGACGGGTTCTAGAAGAGAAAATTAATTTGATTCAATAATCGATATGTGTACGAGGAAAAAGTAAAATCTTATACCGCACCGGCAAGTCGGTGTTGCCGTACTTGGTCGCGTCAATGAGCTCCTTGCACAGTGCCAAAAAATGCTTGCTCATGTCGATCACCGCCTTGCCCACAACCACCGAATCCGGCCTGATGTCGGGCGGCATGAGCTTCTTCACGGCCACCTTGATCTTGAAGCTCGTGCACTTGTCGCTTACGGCGTCCTGGTCCAGGGCGAACAGCACCGATTTGCCGTCGTAGAACGTCTCGACCTTGTCGATGCCCGGCGCCAGAGGCTCGAACAGAGTATCGACGGGCGTGAATTGCAGGTCGTCGTCCTGGATGAGAAAATTTTAGTTCGAGGTCGAGAACGTAAATTTGAATATGTGTGGGTGAGTGAATACGTACCGCTTTGAAGTCGAGAAATCGAAAGGCGATGGTGGTCGGCACGCAGAACACCTGATTGAGCTTGATGAGGCGGCAGCAGTCGACGTGGCGCACGTAGAACTCCAGCAGAAAGAGATACTGCTCGCGGCAGGGATTCGGGCAGCCGAGGTTGCTCGGATCGTTGGTGCCTACTCCCTTTACCGAAGTCATCTTTTGGCCTTTGTATATTTTTTTTTATTTTGATTTTCTTAAAGTGAACTAATAAAATGAATAAATTTTATCGTGTGTGCAAAACGGAATTGTGTATTGGAAAATTTTGGAATTGAATTGTTAAAGCACTCGGAATTTTGAAAGGGGTGTGTTGGATTTTATGTTAACCTCGCCGCGAGAGATGGAATTCACCGATGTCGAATCATCGTTCAATAAATAAACAAAAAGCGACGGCTAACGTTTGCCGCTCAAAGCCGACTTTACAGCTGTTTGATTTTGTTCTCTCTCTATCTCTCGGATTTCGAAAATTTTTAGTGGTTAAAATTGCAACAACGTGCAAAATTACATAAACTCGGCCCCCCTCCTTTTCGAAATTGAAGGTTCAATATTGTTTCGGTGAATCGTTTCGACTTTTATAATAAAGAAAAAAAAAATGGAAAAAAACGCCCAAGAGCTGTTCCTCGCGGAATTCATGGTCGATCGGGTGAAAATCCCGTCGGTGCAGGCGCAGGTGGGCAACGACGAGAGATCCACCCAGCCCAAGACCTGCATCGAGTTCAAGGTAAACTTTGCTCTTTTTTAAATCTGTGCATGATAATGTACGTATGTACCCCGCGCAGATCCTCAGTCTACCGCCGATCTTCATCTGCCAAGAGCCCACCTCGGGCAGCAACTGCACCTGCCTCGGCGACGAGCCCCTCGTCTTTCGCAAGGGCAAGTCCTGCCTCTTCGCTCTACCCTCGCACCTGCTCACCAAGCCCGTCTGCAGTTTCCCCGTGCTCATGACGGCCTACAAGATATTTCCACCCGACACTCTGCCGGACGTGATGACGATCGGCCAGTGTCAGATCGACGTGCGCGACATCGTCAACGCCTTGATGCAGGAGCCGAGCTGCAAGGCCGAGCGCACCAGTCCCTGCAAAGCCATGAAGAACAACTTCAGGATTCAGACGCCCACGGGTCAGTGCGTCGGCGAGGTCTGCGCCTTCGTGCGTATGTCGAGGCTGGGCAAGAAGGTGGTGACGCAGTTCCAGACGCCGCACAACAAGAAGCCCTACCTGTTCAAGGGCAGGGACCGGAGCTCGGTGTTTCAGTGCAGGAAGGTGGAGGAGAACGCGGACGACTGCTGTCCCAAGCCCAAGTGCCCCATGGAGAAACCGTCCAAGTCTTGCGGTGGTGGACAGAAGAGTCAAAAGTCCTGTGGAAAGAAGAAGAGCTCCTGCGGACAGTCGGCCGAGACAGATCGTAAGGGATCGTTATTTTTACTTTAATTATCTGTCATATTTTTTTTTCTATTTTTGTTCATTACAGATTGCGGGAGCAATTTCAATACCGAGGAAAAAACGAGAAAGTGCGGATGTAAAATAAAAGATGGCAAAGGCTGCGGTGGATGTTAGTTAACACGAGAAAAATATCAAATTATTCAAGCCAGTTCGAGCAAGTTTTGTCACATCATCCATGAGGTATCCATGAGGTAATTGTAAAAAAAATTCATCGTCGTTGAGCTATACAACAACCCTCGACAATTCGTTTCTCTTTTGTTTTCAGTTTTCGGTTATCGATCCATAACCCCCAATAAGCAGTCACGATACTCGCAACACACGCAGTTTAGGCCAAACGACTTCAAAATTTTCAGTGTCAACAAATATTTTTCGATCATATAATACTTCGCTACTCACGATACACACACAACCTTTTAAAAAGAGAATAAAAAAAAACAAACCTGCCAATAATAAACAAGACTATTTCAACAAAAAAAAATCATGAATCAAGAAAAATCCAGTGATCAACGGACGGACGCTTGCGAACGAGGCAAGACTCGCGAACGAGGAGGAGACGAGCAGCGGGATCAGGAGGCGGATTGCGACAATAGTACCGAGGCCACCGCCTCCGATCCGTGCGATTCCGATCCGAAATTTCAAACCAACGTCTGGGTGAACGTACAGTTCGAGAGGAATACCCAGCAAGTCCAGCTGTCTTTCAAGTAACTATACATTGTTATAGGCACCGGATAGTAAGATTTTTTAGTTATTTAATTTTTGAAATTTTTTTTTGTGTTTAAAGGAATCTACCGATTACCAAGCCATAACTGACGCCACAGCCGATCGTCGTCGGGTAATGATAAACGAACGTATACAAAAAGAAAGAAACGAATCTCAAGCGATCGCGTCAGATAAAAGAGAAAGAGAAAGCACAGAGAGGACGAAGCACCAAGCCCCACACAAAGTCGTCGACCAAAAATACCACATAACATATTTTAGTTTATATAATAGCTAATTTATATACTGCAAGCTCAAGCGAACCAAGTTAATTTTTCATAAGTTTTATACACCGAAGTATTTCATATAATATATTATTTATATATTCTGTATATAAAAAATTAGAATAGTCAAATAGCGAGTAATTTTAACCATTTCGTTGATGAAAAAAAAACAGAAAAAAAAAGGGAAAATTGACCCCTTCACCTACGAAACGAGAAAAATACAATTGTCATGGCTAAATAATTATTTGGTTTTTACATCTGAAAAAATAAAGCATCATAGTTCAAGTAGAAAAATCGATTTGTAATTGTCAAAGTCATGGGGGCTGAAAAAAAAACAAAGCTCGATGTAAGCCGCGCGCAGTCGCCCCAACGGCAGCAGCAGCAGCGGAACACGCCTGCGCTCGAGCTTTCCGATGTCAATGCTGCTGAACGCTGTATACATATATACACAGCAGCCGCTGGTGTATTACAGCAGCAGCAGAGAAAGAGTCTCAGTCAGCAGCAGCGTAGCTCAGAGCCTGTATAGAGCCACGAGGGATGAAGCAGTATCAACCCCACGGGTTGACGCGAGCGGGTTAGCTCAGCAGTCGTCGTCGTCGTCATGAACGACTCGCCGAAGCAACAACAACAACAACAACAACAACAGCAGCAACGCCAGTCGTCGACGAGTCAGGATGAGTCAGTGCAGCAACAGCAGCAGTCGAGCAGCAACGCCGAAGCCTCGACGAGTGGCTGCCAGCAGCAGAGTAGCAACGTTCGCAACAGCGGCGGAATCGAGCTGAGCGACGACGAGGAGTGGAATAACCTCGTCGAAAGGGTGCGTGCGTTAATACGACAAAGCTCTTCTTCTTATTCTTCTCATACTACGCACATAAGCGGATCTGCGCGTAAAACTTGCAGCAGCAGCAACGCGCGAGACATATATAGGGGAGCTTTGCGCGTGCATACATGTAAGCGGCGACGGAGGCGGCCGGTGGTGGTGAGCGGCGCGCGTGCATTTGTACAGTGAGTCATATGCTGCTGCAGTGTGTTGCGTGCGGTGTCGTCTATATAATGCCTCGCACACTGTGTACATATACACGCTCGGCCGAATCGATAGTTTTATCTTCGCGCGGCGGGCTTTTCCCTTCTGCTCCGTGCGCTGCCGTACTGTGCTGTACTGTTCGCGCGCGTTAATACTCGAAAGTACTCGATATATTCTGTAAGCCATGAGGGGTAAGGATATTTGTGCAATATTTTTTTTTAATTTTTAACTCGAACTGTTAAAAAAATGCACCCTGATCGAATGGCGAACATTATTCCTCGTTTCGATTAAAGCTCGATGCCGACAACGCGTAATCGATGACTCTTCATATACGAAAAAGGCCTCAATTTTTTTTTTCATAGATAACGTTCATTCATTCTGTTCAATCGAGCAAGACAGAGCTATCTATACATATTTGATTTTCAAATTCTTATCTATATTTCTTTGCAGATTCTGTATAATTTTTAACAAAATTTCGAAAAAAAAAAATAAAACACAACACATGTATACCAGACGACGATACTCCGAAGGACAGGTATACACATTTTAAGAACGAGTTTTTATAATATACTCCGCAAAGTTGTGTCTCGTACAATTGTGTGTTGTTGTTGTTCCTTGTGTGTGATGTCTCGTTTATTGACTTGCAATAACAAGTACGACTACTACCTGCACCCCCCGGTTCGTTCACAGTTTTTATTATACGTTTCGATGCGTCACGAAAAAAGTACTAATTCATAATAATAACTCTTCAGCCAGATCCATTGTAACACTCTACTTGCACCATGTAACGCACGCTTAAATTTTATAAAAAAACACACCACGTATAACCCGTATATCTAAAAAATCGTTAGGTGTTTTTATTTTCATTTTTCGTCCCAGTTTTCGCGTGCTTCGAGAAATGTTTGGCTAGTTCGAATTTTTTCAATAAAGGTGAAAATACACGCGAGTTTCAAGGACGATAAATTAATCGGAATTCAAGTCAACGTGTGCGCGTGCTACATAGATGCCATATATTAATCCCCGATGATTCGCTCGACTTAATCGGTCGGATCGTAAGCAATGCACGTCCGAATCGTGCATATCCTATACCCTGCTATACCTCATGTTGACGCGACACGTTGTTACGTGTTGCCTTTTCACTTGTAACACCACTTGGTAAATTGAAATTTCCCATTTGACGTACATATCATCAGCTGTTATTTTGGTATTTTGTTGTTTGACTTTTATACCAGAGAAGCGATGCTTTCTTCATTATATAATTATGTGTACACATCTCGCATACACACTGAAAGTAAAATGTTTGCATTTAATCACACGCACACGATATATAACAATAGTTCGAGGCTCACTACTTTTCCACCGTAACAATGTATACCTTTGAACTAACACTAACGAGCCTTATTTGCAAAAGGCATACATAAAAAAAAGAAAATAAATAATTTTTTGTAACGAATCGCTAACCGTTATAAAAATTTATCATCGTCGTCAGGCCGTGCTCGAGCGCTCGAAATCGGACCGTTCGGTGCGCAGCGGCGACGACGAGCACCGACGCAGGACCATCATCGTCGAGAAGAAAAATGGCTCCTACGGTTTCACCTTACAAGTAAGCTTACACAACTCGAGTTAAAAATTTATAACATTTTCTTACATAAATAAAAAAAATTGTCTCCCCCTCTCTACAGAGCTACGGCATCCACTACAAGCGCGAGCAGGAGATCGAGATGGTCACCTACGTGGACTACGTCGAGTCGGACGGGCCGGCCTATCGCGCCGGTATGCGCGAGGGCGACGTCATCCTCTCGATCAACGGCCAGGACGTGGACAAGGCCGACCACAAGAGCCTCGTGAACCTCATCAAGAACTGCGACGGCCGCATGCGCATGGTCGTCAGCTTCGAGAACTGCGTGCGCAAGGTCGAGCTGCACATGCGCTACATCGAGCTCCAACGGGGACTCCAATCGCGACTGGCCGAGTTGGAGCGATTGTGTGAGAGGGAGAGGGCCATCCTGGTCGGCAGGTGGAAGACTCACTCGTTGCCGGCGCGCAAGAGGGCCCAGGCTAGTCTGACGCCGGCCATAGTCAACGTGAACAGTCACGCCTGCGGCGACGTGGGATTGCCAGCCGATCACCAGCAGCAGATGACCTGTCTGGAGGCCTCGAACTCCGTCTCGAGTCTGACCGCGGCGGCGGCCCAGTCCTGCTGTCGATCGGCCTCCTCGACCGAGCACCTGCTGCTCTACAACGTGGTCGGTTTCATTCTAATTTACTCGCTTCATTTTCCATTCGAACCCTCGACTTATCTAAAAAATTTTCGCAGTATTCGGACGGCCAGAACTTCCTGATCCCGCGCAACGCGGCCTGCCTCGTCGCAGTGGCTCCACCCGGCGTCCGGGGTGGCGGCGGCGGCCCCCGCACCGATCACCATCATCACTTTCTGTCGAGCGTCTCGGTCGCCTCCTCGGCCGGCGGAACATCGAACGCTTCATCGTCACTGCGCCACAGCTATCATCAGGCCAGCAGCAGCAACGGCAGCATCTCGCTCGTCGGCACCCCGTCGCCCAAGCAGCCGAGCAAGGACAGGGCGTCCCAGTGCAGCGTCGGCAGCGCCAAGTCCAACCAGTCGACCCAGGTCCAGGACAGCCAGACGCAGACGACTTCGCAACCGGCAGCGACAACTAGCGCCTCGAAGCAGCTTCAGAGCGCCCGTAATCTCTGCGTCGCGTGCATATCGAGCGCCAGAAGGCAGCGCGAGCGACGTCAGCACAGAGCCGATCAGGCGGCGGCGGTCTCGTGTAACACGGCTAATAATGATTCGGGCAGCCTGGACGCCTACGACCTGGCCGGCAGCCCGTGCTGCGAGCCCAACTGCGTGCCGGGCCGCAGGCGCAGTGGCAAGGACAAACACGGCCGCAGCGGCGCTAAAGCTCAGCGACACGAGCAGGGCTCCCAGACGCATCAGCACCAGGTCTGGCATCATCATCTCGAGCAGGTGGCGGCTCAGCAGCAGCAAAAGCAGCAACAGCAGCAGCAGAGTCAACAGGTGCAGACCCAGCGAGAGCAGCGAGACGCCCAGCAGCAGACCAGCGGAGCCTCGAGACAGCCCCGGAGTCTGGAGGCAAGTCAGGCCGAGCTGTCGAACGGTCTGGAGTCGGCTCCCTCGTGCAGTACCTCCCTCAGCACCGACACCCTCTACTGGGAGGGAGGTGGTCGGGGTCTGCAGCACGCCAAGCCCAAGTCCTGGGACAATCTGGCCTGCACCAAGGCCTTCGGTGGCTACGGCTTCGGCGGTTACGGCTACATCGACGCCGGCTCCAAACACCAACAGCAGCAGCATCAGCATCAGCAGTGCATCCAAAGCAAGAACAACGGCGGCGGCGGCAGCGTACAGTACGCCCGCCTCAAGAGCAGCGCCAGCGTGTGCAGCTCCTCGGCGTCGTCGGCGGCCTCGACTACCAAGCGGCGCAGCTACTTCCAGCCGACCAAGTCGACCGAGAGTCTGCTGCAGCCGAGCGGTACTTGTCAGGGTGGCCTGTACCCGACCGCGACGACGAGTCCGGCCGACGTCAGCAGTCTCAGCTGCGAGTGCCTCGACGGTGGTGGCGGATCGCAACAGAGCCAACACCACAATCCCCGCTTTATCGCTGTCCAGCTGGAGAAGCACGTGGTGAAGCGCCAGGGCTCGGCCAGGCATCGACGCTCCAGCCACTCGGACAAGCAGCGGGCCAGTTGTAACGGGGGAACGGGAGAGGTCACCAGAGTTTAGCGATCGGGCCTCTGGGATGATGGGATATTATTATGTATTGTAATACGTGTAAACACACACACACACTTGTCGAGCTCTCGATTTGTATATCGGAGAGCGATGATTCGCCGATTCGTAAACGTGATATGACATTTACATATGCCTAGAGAATATTTAAATATAAATACTGTACATTGAATATATTATACGAGCATTTTAATTAAATTTGCTTTAATATAATTATCATCCTTGTTTCGTTCTTTATTTCACTGTCAAGACCAATGAATTCTCATCTAGTTACCAGATGCAACAGCTGCAACAAAACATTTCAATTATAACAACGTGACTAAACATTTTTTCACGTGCCGAAATATTATTTATAGGAAGACGATAATATGCTATGCCCTACTGTTTACTTTAGATAGCCTGAACTTTCACGGCTCGATTTGTAAATATTATTAAATTTTAGTTAGACGTGTTGTAACGTTATTACAGAAAGATCAATCGTTGTCGATTGTCCAAGCGAGAAACATGGAATCGAGTGAAATGTTTAACTGTGATATAAGGTAATTTTTATTTTATTAAATCAAAGTACTTACGACCATATTTTAACATGAATAATCAATCGTATTTTAAATACATCAGAGTTAAAGAAGAACCAATCGACGTGTTGCTCGGTGAAAATGATTACATTGTAAACAACAAAACAGCCGATGTCAACCATTTTCAATTCCTCAGGCATCAGCAAGAAAATCGAGTAAGTAATGATTATTACATTATAGATTATTTGTTAATGAAACATTTCACATAAATTATATTTTATTCAGATTCATGTGCTTCGAAAATCTGACGATAATCACGAAAGTGAACTTGACGACTTGGCAATTGAGTTGGAATGTAAAGACATGAAGCCGAGCTTGGATTTATTAGCAGTTGCTAAAATTGAAAATTGGTCTGAAAATCACTTGGCGGCTATTGAAAATAGTAATAAATATCAATCTCAAAAAATGATCAAAAAAGAAACCGTCGCGAAAATGAAAAAAGAGATTTTTGACGACGTTCCGAAAGAATTTGATATGAATTCCAACTGCGGAGTCAGCGAGCCAAATAAAAGAAAAGCAGATGTAAAAAAGTTGATCTATAATCATAAACGGAAAAGAAACACTGATACGGGACGTGGTAATATCACCCTTTCTTGTGAAACGTGTGGAAAGGCATTCAGACGTAAGAACTCTCTTAAAAATCACATCAATTCGGTACACCATAAAATCACTTATGCCTGTGATACATGTGAAAAGGCATTCAGATATAAGAGCAATATTCAAAAACACATCGACTCGGTGCACCGTAAAATCACCCACACTTGTGACACATGCGGAAAGACATACTCTCAAAAGGGTAATCTTCGCACCCACATCAACTTAGTGCATAATAGTCAAAAAAGTTACGAATGTGACGTGTGTCGCAAGAAATTCTCGCAAAAGGGCTATCTTCAAAGCCACATTGATTCAGTACACCATAAAATCACCTACGCTTGTGATACATGTGGAAAAGTATTCAGTCATCAGAGCAGTCTTTACAAACACATCAACTCGGTGCACCATAAAATCACTCACAACTGCGATGTATGTGAAAAGAAATTTTCAAAAAGTAGTGATCTAAAACGACACATTGGCTCGGTGCATAATGGTAAAAAACCTTACAAATGTGACCTGTGAGCCAAGAAGTTCTCGCGAAAGGATGTTCTGAAAATTCATACCGATTCAATGCATAAAGGCATCACCTATCCATGCGATTTTTGCGGAAAGACATTTTCCAATAAAAGAAATTTAAAAACTCACATCGACTCGGTGCATAAAGGTATCACCTATGATTGCGATGTATGTGGAAAGGCATTTTCCCAAAAAAGTAATTTGAAAACTCATATCGATTTCGCACATAATGGCATCACCTACCCATGCGATTTTTGCGGAAAGGCATTTTCTCAAAAAAGGTGTTTGAAAACTCACATCGACACGGTGCATAAAGGCATCACCTTGCCATGCGAGGTTTGTGAAAAGACATTTTCCCAAAAATGTAGTTTGAAAACTCACATCGATTCGATACATAATGGTAAAAAAAGTAACGAATGTGACGTGTGTGGCAAAAAATTCTCGCTAGAGGGTAATCTTCAAAGCCACAGTGATTCGGTACATAGAGGTAGAACTTACGCATGCGATCGATGCGGAAAAAAATTTTCAAGAGGGGGTACTTAATCTTCAAGTCCACATTGATTTGGCACATAATGGTAAAAAACCTTACAAATGTGATATATGTGGTAAGAAATTCTTGCGAAAGTATGTCCGCAAAACTCATACGGATATAATGCATAATGGCATCGCCTATACTCACGTGATTATGTGGAAAGTAATTAACACAAAATTGACATCTCAAAACCCATATTGTTATTTTTACAAAAGAATAATCTTAAAATGCACTTCAATGTGCCGCACCGCTGATGTATTATACTCTAATAATGAATTTAACGAACTTCTTAAAATTGTATCCAAAAATGACGATGTATGAATTAGTGTATCTGTTCATTAAATTAATTGAGACACTTTTTTATTTATTATACTTTGAAAAAAATTAGTTAATATTGTTCGAAAAAATTTACTGTGAGAGGCATTATTTTACGAGTTTGAATGCGATGAGCTTTCGTGCTTACGTCGCAGCCGCCACAGTGTCACTAGTGTTCGTGTTTACGTGCTTTAGCTTCGTAGGTAAAACAGCTCAATGTTTACGTTTTTGTATTTATATACTTGTGCCGTGCTACAAAAGCAGTCTGTGAAGCTCTTAGGTTACCTCTTCTGCTGAAGGGAGTTCATTGTTTAATTTTGTAAAGTTCACTGTCAAAAAACGTCACGATGAATTCCAGAAAGAAGCACAATATCAACTTCACCAAACCAGCAGAACCTGCCTTTATAACGCGAATGAAAAAAGAGGCTGGCTATGTGGAAGGACCCAGTGTTGAAACCAAAGTAATCATTTCATTTATTATATTTTAAAGGATACACGAATAATTAGTATTGAATCTCTACGTTTATAC
Source organism: Trichogramma evanescens (assembly GCA_902732785.1). Lineage (NCBI taxonomy): Eukaryota > Metazoa > Arthropoda > Insecta > Hymenoptera > Trichogrammatidae > Trichogramma > Trichogramma evanescens. Next base: position 50,709 of record CACVKI010145190.1, on the reverse strand, counting down.
TTTGTGAATTTTTTTCAGAAAGAACAACTACCTGAATTCAACGAAGATGATTTCCAAGTGAAAGATGACGAAAAGCCAGTTGTTGTTGTTATGAACGAAGGTGATTTAACAGCTGAAGAAGCAGAGACAATTGAAAAAGTTCAAAAACAAAGTATGCTGCATTTATACAAGATATTATTCCAAGCTAAAAATCATATATTTATTCACATTTTAATTCATAAATTTATGTTAGTTGCAGCAAAGGAAGAAAAAGCAGACTTGTCACAGAAAATTGTATTTAAAAGAAAAAAAGAGAGCAGTGATAAAAACAAGGAGCAATCTAAATCGACAGAAGAATCAAAGGAATCAAAAAGAAAAAAACAGAAAACTAAAGTATCAAAAAGTGTTTTATCGTTCAATGAAGAAGATGAAGAAGTGTAACATAACTCGCCGAAAGAAAATATAGATATATGTAAATTTATCTATTTCAAAATGAAATGTGATATATGATGACTTTGAATGCTCCAATTTTAGTGGAGCAATTGTAAAAATTGATGACTGTATAATAGAGTAATTTTTAGTTAACTTAATTAAGCTTTTTGTAATTGTTCAAATATGGATTGAATTATTAAGAAGAAGCCTTGACTGTACAATACAAAATTGTCATTTACTGCTTAAAAATCATGTTTTTAATTCTGAAAAAATGGTTCTATCAAATCTATTCAAATTACTGCAAGTTTTTGTTTGAAAAAATTTTAAATAGTAGTAACGTATTCGGATAATTTATTTTTTATCATGTGTAAATTTAAGAATCCTTGTAAACTAATTCTTTTTTAAGCCTTATTAAACATTAAGCAGCAATGATTTAATCAGTGTAGCGTCTCAAAAGGCAAAAAGTATAATTTCATTGAAGACAGAGAATTCTCCGCATAAATAAATAAATTTTCCAAGTTGGGTATCTTCATGACATAAAACTTTGAGATTAAATTTCGAAATACATTGAAATGTCACGTTACTCGGTTGAATTTTTTAAATGTGAATAAATTCGGCTCGGGATATTTTGAAACATAATTTGTTCAATGCTAAAACACGAAAGTTGCAAGGTAGGGATCAATGCTTTTGACGGATCGAAGCGCAACGAGGCAGATAAATGCCGCATCGGAAACTGCATATCTGCGTTTTCGCATGCCAATTATTATACCGCGAGGTAAAAATGGCCAGAGAAACATCGAGGAGACGGCGAAAGATCATCGACTGCGATCCACTATGTTGTACACACGTACACGGTAGGATATACATATGATATAATTCGCTGATCGGCGAGCATGCAGGTAATATACATATTATCCTACCTATACCTATATATAATATATGCTCGCAGTCAGCGCGCGGCAGACTTGACACAGTTTCGGTGCTGCCGCCGCTCGGCCGCACTTGCAGGCAGGCGGCAGCATTGCATGCGTTGCTTGCAGCAGCGTCCGCGTGACGCATCCATCGCGCAGCAGCAGCAGCAGCACATCGTTGCCTCGCTCGCTCGCATGCATTTTAGCCGTTATCGTTCGGTTGGTTTTGCGCGCACTGCCTACATAATAATATACATACGCTTATGTGTGTGTGTGTATGTGTGTGTGTGCGGTTGCGCGCGCACTCATGACCAGCTGTGCTGTTGCTGGCCTGCAGCAGCGCGCGCCCCTCGAAGTGTTCGAGAGAGAGAGAGAGAGAGACCGTACTGCAGTCTCAGCCTATGCCGTACGGTACGCCATATATGTATGTTATAAATGTATGTGTGCGATTCTAGAGATCAACACTACTACCACTACCACTACTACTCGTATCGCGACGCACAGCACACGGTGCGATCTCGGTTTTGCTCTCCGCCTTGGGTCGGCGCTTTCGACGTCGAGCGATCTCTCAATCCGATCACACGCATCGGAGTCGTCGTTGTCACAATAATCCTCGGCGTATCTACATACCGACGTTCGAAATTCAAAATAGCTGCACACACCTATTAAAAAGCCGGGCAACGAACGACAACGTGTTGTGTTATTGTGCAGCGGTATATAAGCAATATACACAAATCCGCGAGAAGCGGCTTACAACAGCAGTATACGCATAAGTGTGCTCCAGAGCGCAGACGGTCTTACAGTATAATACGCTGCACACACATAGTGACGTGTGCGCGCGTCTTAGATACCGTACTATATATACATAGTGCTGCACAGTGTTAAGAGTTTAGGACTCTCCTTGTGCGGGTACTCTACTCGGTGCTGCTGCTGCTCTCCGTCGTGACGACGACGAACGACCGTAGAGTCTCGTATACGTATGTGTATTAGTGTGCGCGTGCGTCACTAGTGTTAGTGAGTGCTGCGCGCCTATATAGTGTGTGTCCGTGTGCTTGTGTGCCTGTGTAATTGTAACTCACACGAGAATCAGCTCGGGCAGCTTATGTAGCCAGAGGTTGTGAGTCGCGCAGCGTGGCTCAGTGCTGTATATGTGTGCGTGCGTGTGTTAATATACCTGGTGTGCTGAACCTCTCGGTGTTGACTCTGTACCGAGCTGTGCGTATATAGTGGTGGTGAGTCGTGATTTGTGCACCTTTTTTTTCTCAAAAAGCACACGAACCACTGCTTCTGCTGCTGTATTACAGTGTTGTATAGTAGAATCGAGTGTCAATATACACGCATATATATATATAGCCAAGCATTCGCCGAGACGAGAGATTGACCCCGAGAAGATTGTGTCGGCCGTTTAAAACTCCGTATCGTTTTTAAAGTGTGCTGTGCTGCTGTGCTGCTGCATGCCTCGAGCGCGCACGAGGCAAACAAACTCTTCCTCCAGTTTATTGTACATATATACAAGTGAGAGAGAGAGCAACAACAACGATCATCGTGTCGTCCGTGTCCACAGCTGTAAGTTTTTCATTTTTGGATTTTGTCATTCTACTACTGCTGTCCATACTACTGTTTATTTTTTAACCGCCGACGCTTCGCGTTTGAATATAACGCGACGTTCGAGTCGGCGCTCGTTCGTTAGCTGGCTTGTTGTTTCTTTCATTTGATCGTGTGCAGTGCACCTCGTGGAAACTCTGTAAGCCACTCGTACAACCTCGTCCTAATTCGACTCGGACGGACCCAGCTCGGTTATAGGTTATAAAATATTCTAACTTCCGTTTGCAATGCACGAGTGTGTGTGTGTGTGTGTGTGTGCATGTGTATGTGTGACTGTGTACGCGTAAGCACCAACGTCTATGTATTGGTGTGGCTCTCTCGTGTGTATATGTATGTATGTGTGTGTGCGCCACTGTGCAAGTGTGTGAGTTATGATTCGTTTAATGCATCGTCGTCGTCGATACCACGAAATATGTTGATACATAGCCCCATGGCAGGTATAGCATTCTACGACGCTCGTGTCCTTTTTCTTTTTTTTCCCCCCATACAAAGACACGCGTGTAAACTTGCGAACGAATTCCCGCGCGTGCAAATCTCGCGTTGTTGTGTAGGCCGCCGAGTGCATCTCTCGTTTTAGCAGCAGCAGCAGCAGCAGCACGTTGTGCGATGTGCGTTTCGGGAGATGCGTATAATATCATTATATGGGCACCCACCACTGCACGCAACGCAACGCAAACCCGCATGGAGAGAGCAGCACAGCAGCTTTTGGCTTTAAAGCATTATAGTTTCAATGGCAATGTGACCTCAAGCTTTTGTGCTGCAGCCGCGTCGTATTGTATTATGTAGCTGATGCTGCTGCACGAGAGAGAGAGAGAGAGAGAGAGAGAGAGAGAAAGAGAGAGAACAGAAACGGTACATAATTATTATTATAGATATAGATATAGATGTATGTAGAGCGCACACCCGTAGATTTCTTCCATGTCGCCGATCGATTGAGGATTTTTGTTGAAATTTAGTAGGCGCGGATGGCAGGATGGACGAGCGCCATCTATACGTTGCTCGATCTTTGGCTTTGCTACCGAAGATACTTGAAAAAGTAAAGTGTAAAATATCACTCGTCTATTTCGCTCCCTTTAATCACAAAATTCATGAGCAAGCCGAGGCTTTAAAAACTATGGCATTTAAAAAAATTCATTCAAGTCCAATGTCACTGAAAGCTATACCATTGGACTACTCATGGCAGCTTTTATGCTGCTCCTTTTGGTTTAGCTTTATAACGTACATCATCTCCGCACATACTTAGCATCGTGAAACGCGATTTTTCCATTTGCAAAAATACGCCCTCCGCTTAAAAATGTATCGATTACAAGTGACACAATGCAGCAGTGCCCAAAGTGACACTTTTCCACACGCGATGGCGAGAAACTTTACATTGTGCATCGCGATTCCTGATTTTTCCCCCATTCCGACAAAAAATGTACCATCGTACTACGATTTGCGATCAGGCAAAGTCCGAGTACATAATACAGATATTTTTATCATAGATCAATCGAATAAGTATCCATTTTATGTTAATGAGTGATGACGAGCTCACCACCACCCGTGCATATGATCCCCGCTTGTGCTGCCCCCTCGTGAGCTCCAAAATATTGCATGCGCTATACTGTTCGTTGATTACCGCAAGGCGACGCGCGATAAACAATAATCAGTATGAGCAATGAACAAATTGTCCCGTAATCGTAATGACTTGGATTGGGCTTTTACAAAAAAAAAAAATAATAATAATAATAAATAAAGAGATACGGACCATCGACGCGCAACTTCGAAAATAATAAGATGTTTGTGTAGTGAATTGACGAATTGCCGTTTGTTGATGATAACCCATGTGAGATCTTACAAGTCGGGGCATGTTGCGTGAATGACGATGATTTTCGAGCTAGTAATTCCATTAGATATAGTTTATACTTACAGGGCATGAAAGAAAATGTTTTCATGGTACTTATACAGTTGAAAAAAAGACTATAAAGCTTACGTAAAATCTTCATCTTTTTTGGAGCTATGCGGAACTCGCGTGCTCGATAAAATTAGCTTCAGGATTCAAGGAGTGTGCTTTGGATCGCATAAGGGTTGATTCTTCAATTTTGAATGTTATTAACACTTATTTTATGAAAAAACTTGCACTATGACTAGTCCCAGAGAAAATCTCAGCGGCGCGCAATGTTGCACTCCTATTTTGAAGTACAGCTTAAAAAAATGCACAACTCGAGCTTTTTTATTTAATTTTTCAAAATACATTAGATTTCTATCACGAGACACCATGTACTGTATAAAAGCTTGATGTAAACTTAAATAATCCTTGTTTTCCATCGTCAATTTTGCAGTAGTACGAGAGCGATAAAATTGACCGGGCGTTCGAAGCTCGCGCCGAATCGAGCATTCAAACAATCGTTCGTATATCCACGTGTTTATTGGAAAAGCTTCCCGCGCTTGTAATAAATATAATTTAATAATAAAATATTTGATCGACTCGATAACAAATTCACACCTTCGACAAATCGGCACTTACACGCGTTTCTCACGCTTCGACATGTAGGCTCGTTAGTCGGCCTCTTGCACACACGAGGCGAGACACACATGCAAATTGAGAAAGGCGCGCTTTTGCTCCGGCGCGAAATTCAAACTTCTCGTACTCGTTTCGACGCACTACTCGTGGACTTGCAAATTTTTCGCTCTAATATATCTCTGTTTCGGCTGCAGCCGGGTAAACGACACGATCGTTGCTCTGCCTTTCTTTCTTTTTTTTCTTTTGGTCGAGTGCGGATTTGGGGCCGCCTCGTGCATCTCGAGTACGCTACCGCAAGAAATCGATTCAGCTCGATCGAAAGCTCGGAATCGGATCCGTTGAAAGCTCCACGATTCCGTGGTCGATTCGAATGTTTCCGATCTATAGTTCGTTGAGAATCTCCTAACGGTACCAGTCGTAGCTCCATCCGTTAAGATGTAGTTCCACGGACGCGACTTTCCTTTCGTCGCCGCTCCTCCTCGCGATCTCAACGGAGCATAAACTACCCGGCGAACTTTATATCTTTTATTTTGTCTTCTCTCGCCTCTGCGGCCCCGAAAATAAAAGAAGAAAAGCCGCGACTCGATAACTATCGACTCAGACTTACTCGAATCGTCAATGGTGTGACGCAAGAAGCAGCAGCAGCAGCAGCAGCGGCGGCAGCGTCGAGGCTCGCGCGCGCGATGTCAAAAGACGCTAACGTAGGCACTTTTTTTCTTGGTTTTCCAAGCCTCGGAGCTGCAAAGGATCGCTTGGCGCGATCGGCGGCCGACGACGAACATCGTACCCGAAAACTACTCCGCGCCTCGCCGCAGCCATGATAATTCACGGGTGACCCTCTTTTTGTGCACTCACACTGCGACACATTAGTGTGTACACATAATGCCGAACGAGTGAGCATGTGTGCGTGTGTGCTTGCGCACACACAGACGCACACTTATACAAAGTCTCTAATACAGCCTCGGTACAAACACCACCCAATGTTGACGATGTAAGTCGCATTTTTCGAAAGAGTCGATCGCTTTTTTATGCGGTTTAATACTTGCTTCGTTCTCCTTTGGTCGTTAGCAAGCTTTTGCTCTGAACTGCAACGAGAGACAGAGAGTCAAAGTGTATAAAAAATGTAAGAAATTCGAGAATAACGAAGACAACATTGCAACTCGTCGCGCGCGCGGTATATAGTTGGAAAATATAATATTTGGGTTGGTAGAGATATACACGCACGCGTGTGTGTGTGTGCAGTATTCGTTTGAGCTTGTGTGCGTGTATAAGTGCAGACATGCATACGTGTGTGTGTGTGCGCTGTTGGATGATGCATGCGTGTTTATGATTTTATATACACAATACATGCATATAAATGTGTATGCGCGCGTGTGTGTGTGTGTGTGTGATCGTGCGCTGTGTGCGGGTGTGCGTCGATAACTTACACACGTACGTAATAAACACACGCATACACTTCTACAAGTGAGTATGTGTGTTTACGGAGAAGTCTTAGTGTTAGTTCTTACAGTTTACACTTACAGTTGAAGTAATAAAACCATACTTCTAAACCAGAGAGAGATAGTACACTTTATAAGAGGGGAGAGAGAGAGAGAGAAATTAGGGGCGGGAGAGATTCTCTGTATGTATTAGTGAAGAGAGAGAGAAAGAAGGAAGAGAGAGAGAGAGAGAGAGAGAAAAAGAGAAAGAGGATGTGTCCGTGTGTGCTTGTATCGGTGAGATTAAGCTTGTGAGCGCGTCGTTGTATATGTATGTGTGTGTGCTAGCTCGTGTCGTCGAGCATGTGTGCGTGAGCTATTGCGTCTGTGTGTGTACGCGAAATACGTGCGCGTGCATGACGAAGAGAGAGAGAGAGAGAGCGCGGGTAAAAAGGAACACACAGACACAGAGCAGCAGCAGCAGCACAGTGTAAAAGCGAGTTAGACGAAGAGAGCCGACAGTGCCGACTGTGCGCCGAGTGTATGTTGCCGTAGAGAGCGCGTTGAGCGATCAGTCAGCGCGTGCTCGTGTCCGTGTGCGGTACACGCGCGCGTTTCTCTCTCTTTCTCTCTCTCTCTCGTATTATATATTATATATACTACTTTTCTTGTGTGCTCTTGTGTGTGCTTCTGCTGCTGCTATATATCCGTGTGCGTGTCAGTGTCTGTGTGTGTGTGTGCGTATGTGTGTGTGTGCGCGCATACATATAGAGCAACACGAGAGGGAAAACATCTCACGCGTCCTCCGCTCCGCGATCAACAACGTCATCCACTGCGAGTCCATCAGGTGTGTAAGAAACATGTCTCTCGTATTCTACGATTCATACGTATCTCTCGGAGACGATGTTGTTTCTTCTTTTTTTTTTTTTTTTCACGTAGTAAAGACGCGCGCGTGTACAGTGTGATTGTATATCGCGTGTATGTAGTGCATCGGCAGCGTGTACATTTGCCGCGAGTGAACCGCGTGCTTGACAGCGTGCGTAGCATTTAATATGAAAAATAGCACAGAGATAGAATCAGGGTGGCCTCAGGGCGAGCGCAGCAATACGGATCGAGCATCGATCGGACTGACGACGCCTGTTCTATGACGGACTAGGCCATAGAGACACATGTGTCTCGTGTACACTCGACTCTCCTGGGGCCGCCCGCCCGCGCCTCGAAGGATGTCTTGCTGCTGCTCATCTTCTCTCTCCTCTCTCTGAATTCTCGATCGCGCCTCTCTCGACCCCCTGCACCCGCCCGCGCGTTCACCTTGCCCGCAGTCGCCAACACACTCACACACACACACACACACAGTAGTATAGGCAGCCGTGCAGCAGTGACTCTCCAAAGCTCTATCTCTCGTCGTCGTCGTCGTCGTCGTCGTCGTGTCCCCTCTCCCGCCGCTGCTGCTGCCGCGCGCGCGAGGACGCAACGTTTTGCTGCTGCTGCTGCTGCTGCTGCTGCTGCTGCTGTACCGGTTACGGACGCGCGCCTCTGATCGCTCGTCGTCGAGGTGCGACTGCTCCGATGCCTGCTGCTGCTGCTGCTGTATAATATTATTATGCATGATGTACGACGATGACCGAGTGTGCTGTTGTGGCTGTTGCTGTTGCAGCGGCTGCTGCTGCTGCCTCATGCTCACTACCACTACTACTACCACTACTACTACTAATACAACTACAACCAAGTGCTTAGAGCCATGCTAGTATAACGCAGACCAGTGTGCGTGTACATATACACTCCGCTCGGAGAGAGAGGCGCCATTTTGAAAAATTTCTAGGTCTCCCCCCGGAGATGATATTTCTTCACTAGGTGTAAGCCATAACCCCTAGCGTCGATTCTTTTTCTCGCGGTACGACACACTCGCATACGCATAACGTGCATAGTTTCGCGGGCGAGCAACGTGTACGGTTGTGTCTCGCGTGTGTCGCGCATGCATTTTTCATCGTTAAATACTACTTGTCGATCTCTTTCGCAGTGGTGGTGTGGTGGGCCTTTTAATCGCGATTCTTCGTTTTCGCACAGAAATGTCATTCGAGACGAGTAGTAGTACTACTGTGTGCTTCCGATAACGCGATGTGACACTGCTGCTCTGTTGCAGCGATTCAAGCTCTCTCTATCTCTCTCTCTCTCGCTGCTGCTGCTGCTGCTGCTACCTTAGCGGTATATTTTACTTTTTGCGACAAAAAAGGATGCGGCTTTTTTGTCAGTCGCCTCGCGTCTGTACAGTAGTTGTAGTAGTAATAGAACCCTAGACCACGATGATTCCTTGTGGGTCACGAGTATACAGTCGCGCGCTCGCGGGACCCGACAATATGATTTTCCTCGGTACCGTTATCGGACTGTGTACGTGTGTGTGTGTATAATGTAAGGCTGTGAGTTGTAAACTCTCCGCGACCATGCTCTGCCTCTCTATCTCTCTCTCTCGTCCTCGCGTACGAAACAGATTTTCTCCGCTTTTTCGCCACACTTTTCCGCGCGCCGATCTCGAGAGCGACTTGATTTTTCTCGCGATCGCAAGCTCTCTTTGAATTGCTTTTATTATGATTCAAAAAAAAAACGATCTGCTCGTTCTGATGATGCATTTTCTTACTTTTTTTTTGTCATTTTAGGTGGATAGACAACTGTGAGTGTGTAATTGTATATCAGTGAAACATATACTTGAACATCGGCTGTGATGGACTCTAGCGTTGAAGGGCACCAGACGCTAGTCAAAGAATCCGACCAGGATATTGTTATGTCCGAAGGTAATTTCATCGTATTTTTTTTTTTTTTTTTTGATAGATTCAAAATTAAAAATAATCATTTTGTCAGACCAAAAAAAAAATAAAAAGGAACAATCAAATTCTACTCTACTGATGATTGTGTCATATTTTTTTTTCTTTTCTAAACGGGGTTCAAAAATGAATGTTCACATCATCTCATACAGACACTCAAAATTAAAACTAAAAATTAGCCACTGTCTCAAATAAATCGTAAATTATACTTTAATTATTGCTACAGAACCTATGATATCAAATGGGCTGAATGGTGACTGTGACTTGGAAGGCGATGCAGTCTCTCCAAGTGCTGATAAGCACCAGGACAAAAATGAGGGCTTAAAACAAATCAATGTTAGCAAAAGTGCGTCTGACAAAAAATCATGTAGTGACGAGGGTGAATCCAATGTTGACTCTATGGAAGTTGATGAAGTAGTGGATGATAGTGGTGTTCAAACTTCTGACAATAGTGCTAAAAAATTATCAAACAACAGTGACAATCAATCTAATATTGATAAAAAACAACCTGCTGTAGTTGAGTTATTGAGCAATAGTGCTTCTTCTATTGAATCCGTGGAGGAGCCAAAAAAAGCTGACCAGACAGATGCCAGCCTTCACATATCCGATGCTGTAATGCAGGAGGAAAATGGCAGTGGTAGCGGTTCGGATATTGAAGAAATATCTTCTGGGGGTAAGAGTAATGGTCATGATGATAAAAATGGTGCTGCTGTGCTGGAAGCAGATACTTCCCTAAAAAAGAAAAATAAGAAGCCCATCGTGGATCTGAGTATCACACCACGTAGGAGTTCGCGTAACGTCAATCGCAAGAGCTATTTGGAGCGCGACATGGGTAATTTACCCATTTTACTTGTGTTGTGACTCTCCTAGTACATAGCATTTACTGTCAAATACTCTTTATTTATTGCTATTTACTTGTATCGATAGTTTTTTTTACCTGTGATTATTTTGTCAATTAGTTGTTTTTACCCTCTGCTCATTAGTTTAGTTGAGTATAGACTTAATTTTTTTATGGTGACTAAAGTGGTGGAAAAATATCATTGAATCTTTTTATGTAAAATATTGACAGTAACATCAAGCCATCATTTGAAAATTAATAGCTATAAAAAATTTATAAACTGCTATGAATTCAAGGGTTTTGTAGTAATAATTAAATTTTATGCCATTAATATTAGTTTGATTGTAACAGTAATTGCTCAATCAATAGAATATACAAACTGCTTTATACTTCTTGATTAAATGGTAAAATTATTATCATTAACGAGTGCAATTTTTTGTTTCATGTTTGAATAGAAGAAGGAGCATTGACTATTGACAATAATTCAGATGTTGAAGAAATTAAACCTGAAGATCCTTTGGCTGAAACAGATCGTAGTAAAGACAAAGAAAACTCCAAGTTCAAATCATCAACAACATCAATTATGAAAGGCTTAATACCAAACAGTAAAAACACAATTGTAGTTAACGATGCCAAACGTCTTGTTGAAATAGCAGCTGGGAGTAAAAACATGAAAGGAAACAAAAAAGAACCCACTCTGGTCATCATTGACACAAATTCTATATTATCAGGAAAAGGTGCTGTTCCTGTATCAAAATCCTATCACTCGTCATCTCTAAATTCATCAGGTAGCTCCTTGTCAGTTACGCCAATTGGTGTGCCACAACAAATTTATGGCAATTCAAGGACTACTATTACACCTGTGCCAATACCACATCAATTGGGCTCTAACAAATCTACCACTATTACCCCTGTCATCAATCCTATGATACAAGCACAGTTGCAGCAACAACATCAAGAAATGCAACGAATGCATCAACAACAGCAACAGAGGCAACAAGAAGAAGAAATGCAGAGACGGCATCGAGAGCAAGAGTTACGTCAGCAGCAAGAGTTGCAACGTCAGCAACAACTTATTTTACCCACACTTACAGATGACATGTTTGTTGTTGAAGCACCGTCCTTCATTGTACCTTATGTATATGAAAAACCTCCAGTCAAGCCGCTCAAACAGTTTATCAGTAAACTTGGTGAGTAATATTGTTTAAATGAACTTGTTAAACTAGTTATAAAAAAACCAACTAAGATCAATTGATAATCATTGATTTTGATATTTCAGATAAAAGTATTAAAGAATTTACAAAAGCAGAGAAAAAACAAAAAAAAGAAGCACGTGAAAAAGCCAAAGCAGAGGGTAAAACTCTACCAGATGATTCAGATGATGATTCAGATGACGGTGATAAACCAGAAATAATAAGTGAAGTACCTGCTGATGCTGACAAAAATAAATTGCAAACTTATTTTGACCTACCAATCGGAAAGTTCTTTACGACGATTGGTATGAATCTCGTACAGGAATATGTACAAACAGATTTACTGAGAACTCAAAAACGAAAACAGAAAAGTGGCGGTACTACAGCTGAAACACAAATGGCAATTAATTCATTGATGAGGAACCTTGAGTACAGTAAAGAAAATAACGAACCGTTCCACTTAGAAATGAAAAAATGCGAGTTTTGTAACTTCAAAACCGAATCTGCTTTGGTCATGCAACATCATTTGGAAACTCCACACATGCGTAATTATGCATACAAATGTAATCATTGTTCTGTTGAGCAACGCAGTCCTCACGATATATTATATCACATGGAAGCAGAGCATAATATTCGCGGTAGATTAGATCGTGGACCGGCTTTCCATCAGTGCCCGAATTGTCCATTTGAAGATAATCAGAAGGGAAAACTTAGTCGTCACATAATCGCTTGTGCAAAGAAATTTAGGCCTGAAAGAAACTTGGAGCCAGCAATGGATTGGGAACCAGCAGCCAAAATACCTAGATCACACCGACCGAGAAATATGGGACCTCAAATGACTGCTACTAATCTAGCAGCTATGCAAAATGCAGTGAAAAATTCTCAATTACCGAAATTGTTGCCTGCGCCAGTTACCGGAAGAGGCAGAGGAAGACCTCCCATGCAACCGAGATTCCCTGACATGAAAGCCATGTCTAGACCTTCTGTTGGCTCACCGGGTGGTTTAAGACCTGGTATGTTTAATTTTATTGAATAATTGCGAGTCCATCTGGATTTTCAAAAAATATTTTCATTTATTAACTGAATTTTTTTTAGATCAATATGCCGCTGCTGCGAGTATGATGTATCGTCAAGGTACTTCTGGTATGATGGGACCGAACTCGTTCCCTATGAACAGTGGAAACCAGCTATTCCACCAGGTAATACTTGATTTTATTATAGTATATATTATATAGTAAATTTTCATCCCTGATCACTGAATCTACTAAACCAACCGCGTATTGTACTTGAATATCATTTATTTTGTAGTGTAGGTTTTAATATTTTCTACTTTGCTTTATTTGATTCGTAAAATAATACAATATTTTAAATAAAAATTATTAAATTTTATGAATAAAGAGTAATGTTTTTTATTTTATTTTTTTAATAGGTGACGGGTAGTTCGGGTGGCGTTATGTCGAACTTAGGTAGTGGCTCCGGCAGAAGCTCCGGACCAATCGTTCTACCAATGCCTAATATCAATGATGCCCAGTCTAGGTTACTTTCGTCTCAGGTAAAAGATGTTCTGAAGTCATTTATTTATTGCGAGACTAACGTGATTTTGATATTGCACTAACAAAATGTTTTTACTTTTAATCGTGAAATTGGTACATTACTATGAAATAAATGCTAATTGTACCATGAAGTAAATTGGTAAAATTTTCTCCGTAGTTGCTGTTGTCTGTTTTATAAAAAAAAAAGTTCCAATTGATGTAATTGTATGAAAACTAAAATTTTAGATGAAACCTCATTTTAATCAAACCTTATTAAATTTCCAGAATACCTCGATTAATAATGCTAATCGCAACCCAGCGGCTAAGTTGATGAACCAGCCCAGTATATCGATAACTCCTTTACCACGGGCTGCTGCAACGTCGTCAGGCTCAGCTTCAGGTAGTAATCAATTCAAAGCAGGCGGAAAGAGCACTTTTGTTATCTGCGAAATTTGCGATGGCTATATCAAGGTAAAATTTTTATTCTACTAAATTTTCCATATAATGTTAATATTTGTAACTAAAATTCACGTTTAATATGTAAATATTTTTAGGATTTGGAACAACTCAGAAACCATATGCAATGGATTCATAAAGTGAAAATCCACCCCAAGATGATTTACAACCGACCACCTTTGAATTGTCAAAAGTGTCAATTTAGATTCTTCACAGACCAGGTAAATACTTTACGAAATCGAATCAGAGTGATTCTGAAGAAAGTTGTGGAAATTTTTTTGAACGCATTTTTCAAATCTATTGAATACACTCTGCTTAGATAGCTCTTTAATTTACATAGTTTTATTTTTGTGAACATTTTATGAAATTAATTTCTATGAACAGGGTTTGGAGAGGCATCTACTAGGTTCTCATGGTTTAGTTACATCAAGTATGCAAGAAGCAGCTAACAAAGGCAAAGATGCTGGTCGTTGTCCATCATGTGGCAAAGTAAGTATCATTCAAGCGATTCTTATAGTAACTCGGAACAAAACAATTTTATAGAACGGCGCTTATTAATATTACTTTTTTACTTTTTAAGGTTTATCAATGGAAATTGCTGAATCACGTTGCTCGCGACCACGGGTTGACATTGAAACCTGCCCATCTATCCTACAAATGTACAGTATGCACGGCGACGTTTGGCATGTATAAACAATTTGAAACTCACGTGTATACGGCTCATAGTGCAGTGAACAAACGTGCCGCTGACAAAAAGAGTAGCACTCTGACATCGCCATCTACAAAGGCGAATGATTCACTATTGAAACCACTAAAAATTAACGACGAAATCACGATTATTGCTCAACCAGCTAAACCAGCAAACAGTAGATCGTCGATAGGCCCACAGCACTCGAGGCAAAAATAATGATAAAATAATGTATATTATGATCTCGATGAAAAGTGTTTGAGAATGAAATTTAATTCTTTAGCGCGATTTCGAGAGTGTCTCCGTGCGTTAAAAAACGTGCGGAAATCAGTAATGCTCCTTTAAATATAAATAGTTTATGGAGTCACGAGACGCCTTTATTAAAGCAGAATTGAAATTCATAGTTGTAGTTTAAAACATCAATATTCGTTTTTCAACATTATTTAAAAGAAATGTATGATAATTTTTCAAAGGGGCATATTATTGTAAAAATAAGGCTCACATAGACACTTGACGACGAAAGGAGTATTGGGATTTATTATGATTACGTAATGATACTACTAAGTTGGAATCAATATTATAAAACGTATATTTATTTAAGAATTTTTATTGTTGTTATCGAAGACACCGATAATAGACTGTGAAAAAAATTATAAAGTTGAAATGAACATTTACGGATAAAAAAAATCATTAAGTCACAAAATAAGGGTGGCCTTTAATAAGATTTCTTGGTTGATTGATGATACATCGAGTTGCATCGTTTTTTGTTCTATTGTAACAATATCAGACTACGAATTCACATTATTCAAAATTTCAGTCGTAGATTAGGTAATGTTGAATCTATTATTGAATAAATATTAAAATTTATCTTTAACATGATTCGTTGTATATCACCTAATATATGAAGTGCTACAAGTCATTTAGATGTAAAAATGATCTTTTCATACCTACTTATGACAAAAAATAAATATATCTTGTGTCTTTCTATATATTTTCTTGGTTTGACGTATGTGTAATGAGATGTGAAAGACACTCACTGTGTATAATTGGTAAGCGATATAAATATAAATTGAAAAAAGTCTAAGTATAAGTAAAATACTTGGACTATTTTATTCCTTATTTACTCGCTTTCGCGACAATTTTACTATTCGTACTAACGATGATTGATTATGCTCATCGACACTTACCATGAGTATTTTATATGTTATAAATTTTGCTGCTTTTTTTGTTTTTGCTCATTTGAACGTACGCATTAAAATGCAACACAATCATGTAAAAAAATTAAATAAATACTTTATTTTTATTTCGATTTCGAAATAAATCTAACTATTTATTGACCGTAGTTACATCATAAAACTCCCAATTGTTGTATAGAAGTTTTTTACGAAAAATGATCGATCTTTACAGACCGGATTTGATATTAATAGTATATGATAATTTTAGGTAGGTAAAGTGAAGAATATCTAGAATCACATGTAAATTGTTAACAACAGATTCTAAACTATTCTTTATTACTTCCTGAAGTTAATACAATTTTCCGTTATTTCTTCAGCAGAAAGTATCAATTGAAGCTGGCTACTTGCGATTAGAGTAACACGAAAAGAATATTTAATTGAAACATAAACCTGTAAGTTCTCTGATTTCTTTTACCTGACAGTTGAGAAATGTTTACGATGCTAATTAAGAGTGTACCTATGATGAAATCTCGTGAACAATTTTTGTACTTGTTAAATTTTCATTAATTGTTGTGTTAATATAATTTACTTCAATTTTTTTTCGGAAAAATTTAATTTTGCCTTTTCAAAGCCTACTTTTAATTTGAGTAGCTCTTATAGTGAATCTGTAAATGGGAATAATTAAGATTATACGTGATTAAAAAGCATCATAAAAATTGTAAAGTGTACCTATTACTTCTATTGTAACTATAAGTCGGATCTGAAACCAAAAATGATCCCTCGTTACGATAAAATATTCGATTTTATTTTTTGCTTATCTACAGTAAGAACATGAGAAAATGTACTATAATTTTAGAGTAAAATAAAGTGAAAACAAATAAAAAAAATAAGACAAAAATGGCATATTGCTTCATCATTCAATTATTTGTTTTTACGTGCAAGACAAATTTCAGATAAATTATATTTATTGATAATCCTTAATGTTGCTTATGTTTTTAATAACCGTAGTGTATTTCACAAACATCACGAACGACTGAGCAAAAATGAATTTTAATTTTTGACGGCCGAGCAAATCGGGATTTAGTTCCAGAATAAAAGTACTAAGTAGATAGGCTTCAAAAAATTTTAATTTAAATTCATTGAACCATAAGTTTTTATACATTTCGACGATACCGAATCACTTATATTATATCGTAAGCTTGCGTTTTACCAGAGCTGTATAAATTGAGTTGAACTTGAATTAACAGCCTCTTTAAGAAATAGAGTAATACAAGCTTTAAAAAAATGATGAAAACTAGTATACAAATATGAATTTATATCTTCATTGTAATGATTTATATTATATAAGTATAAAATACTAGACACTATCAAATAAAGTAAATCAATATTGTGTAAAGTTTTTATATTTGTATTTGGCTTTTTTTAAGGAATACTAACCACCGAACGTATTTACTATGAAGTTTTTTGATTATATAATGGCGTTCACGTTTACACTTTATTGTACTTTTTCTATCAAGTTGATCATTAGGTAGTATAGATTCTCGAAATGTAGTTAAAATCAGAATGAACTTAGACGATTCTTACATTTTCTTAAACTTTGGAAATGGTTTTATCATCGATAAATGTTCAACAATATTGCGATTTCGGACCGATGACAAAATCTACAATTCAAAATCTATTTACTTTTCAAAATAATAATTTAACGCAGAAACATATCCACATACTAAGAGTTATTTGAAGAGTATTATTCAGGATAAACATTTCTTTTTCAATAATGACCATTTTTTCAATTCGAAACATTGAAAGTGTAAGTCAAGATTGCATCTTGATTTTTGTGGTTGATGCAAACATCCCTATCGACTTATAACATTTATTTATCTCGAATTGACAAACAAAAAGCCTCAGATGGACTTCATTGTTATATTGTTATGTAACAACAAAGTCAATAACTTATAAAATTGAGTTTTTGATTATCTAAAACAAATTGACTATTGAGAAAGGTACAATTAGTCATGTACTTGTGTTATCAACAAATAACTCAAAAAATAGTCTTCGGGCTTATCGTTTTGTTAATTTATAGTCATAAAAAATATATATCCAAAATCTTTAAACTTTTCAAAGATTGATACGTTAGTTTTTGCATCATTTTGACGAGACAGGTTCTGCGCAATCATCTTGCTTCGATCCCGTCTGAAAATAATTATAATTATGTTGTACACTTGGCCCGCTGCCATAATTTTTACCGTATGACATAAAAAAACCCTCGCGGGCATAAGATGACGCTGCGCCGTTGCATCTGTACACAACGGAACAGTATAATCATAATAATTTTTATATTATATGTTGGAGGCGCGCAGGCATAATTACTCATTCAACAGATCGTATTTACCACCATCGGTAAAGAAGCGCGAAACGCTACATTTATCTACGCCGCGCACTGACGCAACGCAACGCACCTCTCGCCTAGCCGGCTTCGTAGTGTTAGCCCATGTGCGATAGTTTCAGTTTTTGGACGAGTTGTCAGTGGACTGCAGTGGTCGAGTCGTTCGAGTAATTCACTCCACGTGTAAGATCGTTTGATCAAAAAAAAAAACGTCAACGAACGCATAATTTCATCATTAAATTATTCGAGCTAATTATTGATAAACAGCTCGCTTTTTTCGAAATATACTTTTAATCGTTCAAAGAGGTACGCTTGTTTTTTTTTTTATTAAAAATACGAATCTAACTTTAAAGACCTTTCGTATCTTATTAACCTTATCGTTTTTATCTCTTTTTATTTTCAACAAACAGAAAGATGGATTCGTCGACCACAACAAAAACAGACAGCTCGAACACACCGAAATCCATGGTTTACATTTGCGGAGAGTGCCATCACGACAATGAAATCAAATCCAAGGATCCAATTCGTTGTCGCGAGTGCGGTTACAGAATCATGTACAAGAAACGCACCAAGCGTCTCGTTGTGTTCGACGCACGTTAAATTTAGACTGCGCTAAATCAATCATAGAACTAAGAAATGTATTATTTTAAAATCTTAATGCTTAATGTAACTCACATAGATCAATAAATTTTTTTTCATCTATCTCACAAATTCGTGTGTCCAGTGATATTTTTTTGTGCATTCAAGTTTGAGAGATAATATAATTATATTCTATCTTAATCAGGAATTGGTTAACTTTCAGTAAAAACAACTTATTAATAATATTGTATGCAATTTGTGATAAGATAACGTTCTCTGTATCAAAATCTTGCAAGAAGTTAAAAACCGGTGACACAGAAATTGCCAGTGCTATATGATGGCTCTTAAACTGGTTTTCTTGTGCTACATTGCATTATGTGCAGTCGCAAGTGGAATTCATATAATCAATGCTCATGATTTACAAGTGAAATACGAGCCTAATTGGAATAGTTTAGATTCAAGACCTTTGCCGTCTTGGTTTGATGATGCTAAGTTTGGAATTTTTATTCATTGGGGTGTTTTTAGCGTTCCTAGTTTTGGTTCTGAATGGTTCTGGATTAACTGGAAAAGTAAGCTTAACTTTGTAGTTGTATCTATAAAGTACAAGTACAAATTTATAATTGAGAAACATGATGCTTATATTAAATGTAGGTTTGGTTCCAAAGTATGTACAATTTATGCACAAGCATTTTGAGCCAGGCTTTACTTATCAAGAATTTGCCAAAGATTTCACTGCAGAATTTTATAATGCCTCTCAGTGGGCTGAAATTTTTGAAGCTTCTGGTGCAAAATACATAGTTTTGACCAGTAAACATCATGAAGGCTACACTCTTTGGCCTTCTAAATATTCATTTAGTTGGAATAGTATGGATGTGGGACCTCATAAAGATTTGATTGGTTATTGCATTGATCATTTTATTAAAAGTTACTATTGATACCCTACACTATTTAAAATATATAATTATTTCCAGGTGAATTAGCTACAGCTGTGAGGAAAAATACTAAGTTAAGATTTGGTCTATATCACTCATTATTTGAGTGGTTCAATCCATTGTATCTTTATGATAAAAAAAACAACTTTACAACTAATGTGTTTGTCAAAAATAAAATTATCCCAGAAATGAAAGAATTAATTGAAACCTATAAGCCTGAGGTTTTGTGGTCAGATGGAGATTGGGAAGCTTCGGAAAATTACTGGGAATCTAAAGAATTTTTAACTTGGCTTTACAATGATAGCCCTGTAAAAAGTACCATAGTTACAAATGATCGTTGGGGTGTTAATACATCATGTAAACATGGTGATTTTTATAATTGTCAAGATCGTTTTAGTCCAGGTAATATAAAGAAAAATTAATTTAATAAAATTTTAAGTAATATTTTGGTATTCAAAAGGTACTTTACAAAAACATAAATGGGAAAATGCTATGACTATTGATAAACAATCCTGGGGCTTTCGTAGGAATGCCAAGTTAGAAGATTATTTTACTCTTAAAGATCTTGTCAAAGAATTAGTTATTACAGTCAGTACTGGAGGAAATTTATTAATGAATGTTGGTCCAACAAAAGATGGTATGATACCAGCTATATTTGAAGAAAGATTAAGAGGAGTAGGCAAGTGATAATCTTTGTAAAATTTTATGAAATAATGAAGCAATTTATAATAAGTACATTAATAATTTGTATCAGGTCAATGGTTATCTGTAAATGGTGAAGCTATTTACAAAACCAAACCATGGAAAATTCAAAATGATACTTTATCAGGAGATGTTTGGTATACACAAGGTGCAGATGGCAATCTCTATGCTACAACATTATCATGGCCCTTAGATAACACCCTTAAATTGAGTAATGCCTTTAAACTTACCCCTGAGTCAAAAATATTATTATTAGGAAACAAGGAAAATATAAAAGTAAGTTGAATGTTTAATTTCATAGCGGATAAATTCTGTAACTTGTGATTATTTTCAGTGGCAAGTAAAATCAAATCACATTGAAGTTTTTCTACCTTCCACTGCTCATAAAGGAGAGCCTGCTTGGGTCTTGAAGATTAATCATTATCAAGATTAAAATATAAAAAATGTTTAAGGATATGTTATTGAAACATTTTAATTTATGTGATACTTTTTAAAAATTATGGATATAAAAATACAAGTATAAAATTTTTCTGATAAAATTACAACATATGTATTTATTTATTAGATAAATAAATGTTTGATCACCTTAATGACTCATTTAAAAATACATAAATGCTTTACTTTAAAGTATAGTTTACCATAGATGATCACATTATGTCTGTGAGACCTCATACAGGTATGCCCCCAAAAGTTTAGTCTGAAATATAAAAAATTTTCATTGTAAAATTTAAAAAATTGTAACAATTTAAAGAAGCAATACACTTACACCCTCAATATAATTGCGAACATTTAATTTTTCATTTTGTGAATGAGCACCATCATCACCACTTCCAACAGGTAGTAAGAGAACATTTTTTCCAGTTACTTCTTGGAAAGTCAATGTTACAGGAATAGATCCACCATCACGAGTGAGATCAGGATCCACTTGATATACATGTTTTGTAGCTATGCGAGCAGCTACATAATGCGGATGATTTGGATCTGACACCCAGCATCTGCCACCATGGCTCATGTTAATAGTCATGCTATTTGGACTACCACGAAGTTTCCACATTTTTTCAATGTATGCTTTGACTTTCTTTTCAACTTCTTCTGGAGTCATATCTGGCACAATTCGCAATGAAAATTTACCAATGACAGTGCCAGGGATCACAGTTTTTTCTCCAGGTTCATAAAATGCACCTTCAATTCCGTGCAGAGATAAAGTAGGATTACGCCAACGATGCATCAGTAATTGAGCCTGCAGATAGAAAATTTATTATTTAATTGCAATGACTTGTAAACAATTCAAACTTATTTAAATATTTCATACCTTATCTTCATTATGAGGCAATTTTGTGGCACCACAGCTACCTTTATATTCATTAACATCAAATTCAATATTGTCATAAATTTTTAATTCTTCTGGAGTAATTTTAGCAACATTATCATATATTCCTTCAACTTGAACTTTTCCATTAACATCAACAAGGGTATTCATCATCCAAATTAAATCAGACATAGCCTCATGAACGGTTCCTCCAAAAACTCCACTGTGAAGATCTTTCTTGGCACAAGATACTTTCAATTGGAAATAGCAAACACCTCTCAAACCATAAGTAATGCAAGGCTTAGTTGTTCCCATCCAGTAGTTGTCAGATATACAAACATAATCAACTCCTTTGAGGAAAGAGTCTTTACGGGACCAGAGTAATTCATCTAAACCCTCGCTGCCACTTTCTTCCATTCCCTCAAATATAAACTGGAAGAAACAATTTATTAATTATGATTTATTGGATAAAAGTATATATTGAGCTTACTTTAATGTTGACAGGAATTTCTTCTCCAAGATCTTGATAAGCTTGCAAGGCATGAAGCCAGCACAATACAGGACCTTTATCATCGGTACTGCCTCTTCCGTAAAGTTTGTCATCCTTTTCAGTCAAAACGAATGGATCAGTGTCCCATCCATCTTCTTTCAGGGCAGGCTGAACATCCAAATGACCATAAATTAGTACAGTCTTCTTCTTGGGGTCATTTCCAAGGGTTCCCAAAAGAGCGGGTGGAAGAGGCAGTTCTCGGCCCGATACCAACTTTTGTGTGCCCAGATCAGCGAGTTCGGTAGTGGCGCCCAGTTTTTTGAACTCATTTTCGGCCCAATGCATCATCTTAACAATTTCTCCTCGGCTTTCAGGCCATGCCGATACAGATTTGATGGCCACAGCTTGCGCCAGGTTCTCGATGTATTTGACTTTGTTGCAGTCGATGTGCCTATGTTTATCAAAGGAAAATTGTTCAATCATCTTCAATCAGTATACCCTATCAATTAAAATTCATCAAAGTGAATGAAAACCCTTACTTGAAAAGCTTAGTCAACACCGAAGGGAGTGCCATGTTTAATACGCGTTTGCAAGGCTCTCGTAGTTGAAATTCTGATTATGTTGATTCTCTCGCCAAAATGTTCACCGTCTTCTCGAAAGTATAACTTTTTTATCTAATCGGAGCGCATTCCTTTCTTCCACAGCTGGAGCAAAAAAAGCGAGCGATGCTCGAGTGTCAGCGAAATAATAATACCGCAAATTGAATCACAATTTTATGTACGAGACGTGCAACAGTGTGTGCAGATTTCACGTGAAAGTGTATTTAGTCGTTAGAGGAGGGGATAGACAGAAGTAGAAAGCCGGCTTTGTGTATTATAAAATATAACACACCCAAGTCATTGCTTGCCAACTCATCGAAACAACAAAAAACTCTTTCATTCCTAATTCCCATCCATTTTTTTTTCTCGTCAATACAGTTCAGTTTTGACGATGAAATTTATGAAAATTTAGAGCTTTTTCACCATTTTGTTATAAATAAAGTATTTTTTTCAGTACTGTTATTTTGAATAATAATTATAGATTTCGGTATTACCATGCCCGAATAATACTCTCTCAAAGACCGGTGCAGTTTTGTCCTTTACCAACTGTACGATGCGACAAACACAAATGCCTATAAGAAATTAAAGGTCCGCTGCAAAACATTGCAGCAGAAAATTCATCGACCACTATAGAATGATCATCGTTCGCTATTTAATCATTAAAGTCCAAAAAGCAGCGCGACTACGATTCTCATAATGCAGGCGTCTCGCTTGTTTACTAGTATTCAAAATCGTCGATGAAAAAAATGCGTAATAAAAACAGTGGATCGCTGACTGTCTAAAATATACATAAGCCGCCGGCTACAGCGAGTTGGCCTGTGGACATGAAATTTGTATACGTCAACAATCGGCGTTTGCTCCCAGATAACATCAAATACGTGATTCTGTGATTTGCTTATTGAACCGAAAGATTGTTCGCATCGATTGCCAACCGAGTCATTTTTTTCTCCAAAAAAATTAGACATTTTGGTGCGTTTATTTACTAAAAAATAACCAAACATCTCGTTCAGAAATACGGTATTTTATTGATCTGCAATGTATGTTTTTGTTTAGGTGTGCTTGCAATATGCCTGGAAAATTGAGTGCAAAGGACATCAAAGACAAATTGTTTGATGATAATTTGGATTTGAGTCTATGTGAACTAGAGGATGTGCCCGTTAGAGAAATCGTGAGTATTTTCAATTAAAAATGTTTAATACAACAATTAATTTGAATGAACATCATTTTTAGGCTATCGCTAGAAGATTTTCAATTTTGGATCTCTCCAACAATTATCTCACAACTCTACCCGTACTTATGAGACTTTTTATACTTACTTCATATATATTTTAGTATTATCCAACTAAGATATGACCATAATTTTTTAGACAAATTTTGCAACCCTCGCTCAAATAGTCAAATTGGATTTAAGCAAAAATCAGCTCACAGAGTTACCAGAAAACTTTGGTGATTTGAAACAATTGAGGCACCTAGATCTTTATGGTAATCAAATCAGTAGGTTACCATTGAGTTTGGGTCAGCTGAAAAAATTAAAATGGTTGGATTTAAAGGAAAATCCTTTGACTCCATCTGTCGCTAGCATCGCCGGTCCATGCAATAATCCTAAAGAGTGTCAAGATTGTGCTCGAAATGTAGTCAAATACCTGGCTAATGTTGCAGTAACCATAGAAGAAGAGAAATTGAGACGCTTTACTGCTGCTCAAGGTAAAATCATAGCATTTTTTAATGGTTTTGATGAGGCATCATATACTAATAAATATAAATTTTTCCAGAAAGCGAAAAAGTAGTAGTAACAACTGAAAAGAAACATAAAAAGAAGAAACACAAAAAAAAGAATGCGGACAAAGACAAAATAACCAATGAAGGTGATGAAGTATCTGCACAAGATGATAAGGACAATGGTTTAGTAAAAGAAACAACCTTGAATGAATTCCATAACAAAAATAATTTTTCTATTGGTATGAAATACTTTTCGTTATGATTTTTTCATAGTAACAGAATTGAAAAATTTCATTGATTGCATATTTTTTTTAGGTGGAACTTGTTATTCCTTATGTCAGATATTTTACCAAGCAGTACTACTAAGCATTGTCATCATGTTACTGGCTGTATTATTTGTAGCAGTTTTTCCTGTGTACAATTATGAAAAATCTGAGGAATTTTTCACATATGTTGAAAAACACTTTGATTTTCCATTGAAGGGAATACGTCATGAAATTATAAAATTGGCCAAAGCATTTCCTGTTATAATGGAAGATTGGATAAATACTGCAATATTATATTTAAAAGAACTCTATAACAGATATTTTAATCATACAGGAAAACTCTTGCCAGACGGATATAAGTTAGTTTGAAAAAATTGTTCAAAATTCTCATTTTTATTCATTAAGATTTTAACACTCGAATGTGACAAAATATGTCACACATTTTAACTGTGTAAAGAATTGCAGCAATATTAATTTTTTAATTGATTTTTTTACAAATTGTTGAAGATGTAATTAATTATGTGAATGTAAATTGATTTAATAGTCTTGATTTATAAAATAGTTGGTTAAGTTAAGATATGGTATTTAATACTCATAAATTTATTAATAAAATTTAATGAAATGTGCTCAAAGAAACTTGTGTTAAATTTCCATACATATGTTAAATACACCTGCTACTAAACAGTTATACTATGATTTTTGTTTAAGGACAAATTATATTTTTTCATCCCATTAACGATTCTTAATGAAAATTAATTGATACCATTCACGTAAAATTAGAATATTACAGCAAATAATTCCGAGATCTGACCTTTTTTTTTCATTTTCAAAATGAACCATAGTTTCGTTGAAACGAAAGTAAATTAAAACAAATGTTAAGCGCGTTTGGTATCTTTCCATCAGCATAAATACTACGCGTGTACATTATCAATTTCTTCAGAAACCGCTCACTATGGGTAGATGCATTTGGTAAAAAAAGATCGAAAGTTGTTGTCAGTTTACTCGCACGCGGCACGCGCACTACAGCTGACAAGGTAATAAGTTTCTGATTGAAAAAGGCAAAACTAGGTGTACGCGTTGCGCGCCGCATCGAGTCAAGCTGCATCGCCGGTTCTCAACGAGTTTCACTTTTTCTTCGTGCAGCAGCTCGTTATGCGTGTACAATACGAAACTGTTTCGTCAATTATACCAGAAGCTGTATGAATGATTTATCTATTCGATCTGGGTTCAGCGAACGTTTTGGAATACAAATAGGAGATACACATGTTCTCCATGAGTCAATCGTGTGACATTTACATGAAAAAAAATCTTATTTTAGTAAATTCGCACAGGCCATCAACAAGCAGAGTTAAGCTCCGTTTTTAGAACTCATCGCGACGATCGTTTGGAAAACGTAGGTGTGTCTATTTCGATCGCAGTTCTAATGTACCGTTCTCGATACTTTCAGAAGATATCAAGAACTATTTAAGCGTTGATTGTTGATTCACATTATGAAATATTTTTCGTGGTGGTAATATATCGTAATTGATACAATCCAACACACTCGTATAATCTATCAATTCGAATCAAATCATCGGATTACGAAGCCCGTCTATATAAGAATGTCGTTATCTTTCTAGTAATCGACGATGAGGTTCCGAAAATTCGAAAATAATCGTATCAAGTCTGAAACTAAAAAAGCCGTTTCTCATACATCAATACAGAGACAAAGATACGTAACAAGCTCAGAACTACCAAACGCAATTGCATCGTCGGGTGCGCGTCAAATCAAAAAAGATTACGTCCACAAGGTGCTGTTTCAAACGCTCTTTCTGGACTTTTTCTGAACAGGGACAAGTGTTTTGAACTCGAAAAAAGTATTTTTCAGCTCTGAAACTGTGGAGCGTGGTTTATACTTCGTATGCCTGAAGCCCTTCGTTTTTGCGTTAAAAAAAAATGTCCTTCGTCCCACCAGCGCAAATCCATTGCGAGCGCGTTTAGCATCACTCATAATATATATTATATCGTCATTATGTATGCGTAATTGAGATGTGTGCTTTAATCGGAACGATCTCTACTTGTACGTTATTAGCTGTAAATGATATTTTCGAGCTTCAATTATTGAGCTTGAGCTGATATGTATAATGATCGTGTGAAATATCAAACGTGAGCTTTTAGTCGATCTTACAATGAATTGATTCCAATTCGAAAATTTATTCTTTAAATTGCGATGGGCTTGAAGTATTAATCAGTTCATTAATAGATTATCATTTATGGTAAAAATTTATTTTATGGTACAGTTTATGGTAAAAATTCGAAACCGCTTACTTATACAATTGTATTTACTTTGTCACTTGTTGGATTGCAGACTTAAAGGTACTCGACATCTAGCGGTAGACGCTCAAAGCAGTGCTATCGTATTTAAAGTGGTCTAAAACTGGTCTACTTTTTTTAACCCGTTGTGGTCACTGGGGGTCCAAATGACCCCAGACCCCCATATGACCACCTCGTTATTATTCGGAGGTGTGACCACAACGGGTTAAAGCAGCTAAACTGTCATTTAAGTTGTAGACGTAATAGTGCATACCGTCTTGTGGTTATATCATTTCGAAACATTTTAAATTATCATTTTTTGATCATCAGGTCGTTATTAACGGAGAACATATCTACCAGGAGTTTGATTGAATTTCACTACGGTACATTCGATAATATAAAAAAGTTGCGATCTTCACTATTAAAATAAAAGGCAACTGAGTTTTGTATGTGCTGCGACGTCGTTGACACGTGCTTGCTAATGATCTGTACCGCACTTTATACACCGGAGTCTATGTATACAAAGTAACAAAAGTAGAAAGTAAAAGAAAAAAGACACGTGGGCCGAGTCTACAAAATTTCAACGCGGACACTAACGCGTATAATACAATGCGCTCGAGCGAGCGAGACAGAGTTTAAGATGCAGTAGCAGTAGTAGTTTTATTGGCGTAGAAAATGAATTACATAGCCACGGTTTAAGATGCATAGGCACACATACGGACATCTATTGGGAATTCGATCTAGTTTACAAATGTGTGAATCAAATTTTCCTACTTCATTTATGAGGAAGCAATTTTGACGTGACGTTCTGCAGCGGCCTCATCACCTTCGTACGAAGTGGCATATGATACGATCCAACGCACTCGTAATCTACATCCATTATTTACGGATCGGTATACAACGAGAAAATCTCATAATAATTTCTATACATGGGAATCGCACAATCGCATATATCCATATTACTCTTGCGAAAAAAAAACAACTACGATACATATTTTTTCGTTATTAAAAATGAAAAGTTGCATCGAAATCGTCATCGAGGTATATATTCCACACTTACGCGCACACAATTTTATAAGGCGCTTTAATCTCACGTAAACAAAAAAAAAACATCACTCGTTACAAACCCACAGAGAGATACAACGACGACGACGACGTCGTCTTTCATTGAAAGTGAAAGTCATATAGTATTAAGTTTACAAGAACATAAAGTGAGCGAGACGAAGAAGTAGGCGCCTGCAGGCGTGTACAAATGTGTAGCTGTATCGCTCATCAACGCTCGATTTTATGTTGCATTTGTGTGTACGTACGAAAGGGTCAAAGTGCCCGCGTTAAATGCATGAGGCACTCGAGATGGAATTCGAGCTCGTGACTTCGTGAATTATACCAAGGGCCTATGGTATACGAGCTTGAATATTCTTGATAAGTGGATCCTTTCTCGGACGTGCATACGGATAATTAAGAGCGACTGTCTGCTCGCGAACATAAGTGGCTCGTTGTTTTACATGCTTCATCTTTTTATTTCTCGCTGTTCTCTGGTATAAAATTTTTAATACTCGAATTCGCGAAAAATTCGCGATGGTTTGATCGATTGATAAAGATTTCGTTGTTAAATAAAGTATCTCGATTAATGAATTGTTCACGAACGTCGCAAGTTCGTTTTTTCGAAGGTGAAAGTACCACGATGGTGTGCAGTTATTAAACGTGCTATTTTGTACAAATGAAGATGAACGTACTTACGGCTCTTTTATGTACTTTGTAAAGAAGACACCTCGACTGCGTAAAAAAAAATTTCCAACGTCCGACCGGTTTCGCAGTGTGTGTACACATGCGCGTACATGTCTCGAGGCGCAAATTTTGTTGCATCGCGGCTATATGTGCTATATACCGGTCGTGTATGTGCAGTCGAGTTAAGTTTATTTGAAATCTCGATCGTGGTTTATTATTTAATTTTATATTATTAATTTTATGTATATACCTATGCCCGGTTATTGCGTATTTTATATGTAACTACGATTTATGGAATAAATGTATTATTACTATTAATTATTATAACAGTCATCTAGTGCCATTAAACGTGGTTGGTAAAATGTATTTTGTAATGGATAAATGGTTAGATCGCAGTATAAGTAGACAAGAAATTTCAATGATGAAAAGGCATGTCAAAGTCAGAATTGGAATGGAAATTCTCGAGCGTACTAATATTAAGATTCTGCGGGCCTATCTTAAATTTCAAAGAATCGACGATGTGACAATAGCAGTAGTCAAAAAATAAAAATTGCACCCGCACATTGAACATTTTCAAGCGAATATTCCATAGAGCAGTGTACGATATGATTGAACGAAATAAAAATTTTTCTTTCGGTCTTGACAAAATGCACGCATCGCAAAAATGAAACGTGTCAAAATGCGTGTCAACGATGATCTATACTAAATAACGAGTCAAGTCAGAACTCTTTCGACGAGAGAAAAGTCGAAAAAAACCCATCGCACTGAAATGCGATAGATGTTGCGTAAATAAGTAAGTGCTTATATACATCGGTTGCTACACATGTACTGCACTGCATGCTGCACGTCGCATGCCCAAATAACAAACGTTTTACGTATGCGCGCGACACGGTATACGGCCGTCGCGCGAGAGATACCGCACGTCCGCGCGAGCGATGTATATACAGAAGAGAAACTGACTTTTCGGAATTTTCTTTTGCTGCGCAGCAGCGGCCAATTTGCAATGAAAAAAAAAAATTCGGATGACATAACGCACCTCGTTTCGTTCAAATGATAAAATTTGAAGAAAAAAACTATAATAAAAATATAAAAAAAGCCGTCGTCGTCGTCGTCGCTGGGGAAACATTCCTCTGAGCGATACGTAAGCTTTGGCGTGTGCATACTCGTGCGGAATTTCTATTAACTCGATGTTAAATACACTCGAGGCTCGCAGGCGCATGCATGCGCATATTATATACTCGCGTATATTATGTTTCCTCTCGTCCTTGTTCTCGAAAAATTCGGGGTAGAGAGAGAGAGAGAGAGAAGAACCTGAACTCGAGTCTCCCATTTGAACAGTACAATACGCTATACACCTTACACGCTGTATACAGCCGCGAGAGGATGCGCCTTTTGTGCGATCCCCCCCTGCGGGGCAAGTGTCGGCGGCGCTCCGAGAAAAATCTGCACGACACAATACGGCGGCGGCGGTCAGTCAGTCAGTGCCCAAGGAGGAAGTAAAAGAAGAAAGGAGAGAATAGGCCCGAAAGATTCGAGAATTGGATGAAAGAAGCGAATCCGCTACTTGGTAAAGGCTACGTGTGTGTCGTACCCGCACCGCTGCATATACATGATGTCACGCCCGCGATCAGTAGCAGCACAGAAACACGATCGCGCGCATTTCGAGAGGCTCGCAGCAGTCACTCGAGTGCAAAAGACGTTGCGGTATGTGCCGCGTCGCGGGGGGAAGCCGTCGTCGGCCGTCGCGCGCGCGAGTCTCAACTCTCAATACCGGAGGCAGCAGCGGCAGCGGCGATCGGCAGTGCTCCGCGCAGTCGGCACGAGCAGCTCACTCGGCGGGAGTCGTCGTCGCCGTCGTTGTAAATATCAGCAACAGCAGCAGCGACCGCACGCACAGCTAGCCGCAACACGCAACAAGAAAAAAAACAACTCTTTCGGCAAATTTTTGGCTCTGTGTACAACGACCTCGCGGGGAGAGGAGCTGCTCGCTAATAATTATACGTACAGCTAATTTATTTTCGTGCGCCGGGATTTCTCGCTCCCTTCGACGAGATCGTTCACGACTTGATTTCAATCGGTACTAGTGTTATAGTATAAGCAGTGCACGCGGGACGTCAGTGTCAAGTGCGCGACGACGATGTTGTGTTGTTGTTGTTGTTGTTGTGTATCGTATCCGTGCGTGCAGGTGATGTAGGCTGTGAATCGTCAAAAATATATATCTCGACGCAGGTGCAAAACTACAACGTATACAAGCTGTTGTATACCCGGTAAGGATGCAATATAACCACGGTAGCGAATAAAAATGCGATCGTCTCGCATCTCTCCGTGCCTTTGCACCGCGACGCTGTAACGGAGAGATCTGTCACCGATATATAATGCACATACCATGCACATTGCGCGACGACAAACACACACACACAATAAATATAATGATGAGCTAGCTCGTAGTTGTTTTTTTCTCTCTCTCGTTCTCGTACATATAACGAGGTGTGGACGAGACATCTTAATAGGCGCGTAACACAATACATGTATAGTATAGCACCTTGCCAACATCACGTGTGTGCGTCAACGCGTGTGCTGATTTTTTTTTGCCGCCGTTGCTGCTTCTTCGTAGAGAATGTCTTCTTATCGCGAAACGCGTAAAGTACGTTGTATATCGAAGCTTATTATACAGCGTATAGTATGGAATATCGCGTCGATTGCTACGCGGCCCCATTGTTATCGTGGTACACCGGCGATTCGCGAAATCGTCCGTAAAGAATCTTCGTTACATTGGAGCATTTAATTTAATTAACGAATACAACAACAGCTGATGTAAAGATCTCCTCTTTTCCTCTCTCTCTCTAATTGCACGGCAGCGTTAAAAGCCTCGAGCTAGCTTCCTTGATCGCGAAGATAATGTACGAAATCTCTTGCGAGTCGAGTTTTTCCGTGGCACTAATGAATGAAAATATAATTTTAAAACATAGAGCACTCGGGTGCACTCGGGTGAATATTCTTTTTTTTTATTTTATTTTTTTGCTATATTCGCGAAACCGTCCGTCATCGGCCGATGGCCGCGATTTGGCAATAACACACATACGCGCGCGCCTGTCGTTCAACTCTTTCGAGACTTTCGAGAGAGAGAGAATGCGCGCACGAAGCGAGTTCTTCTTTTTCTTTTTTTTTTTAATTTTGTATACGCTAGCGCGACCTTCGACTCATCCATAAAAAAAAGTGTTCGCGCGCGAGCTATATAACATACACACACGAAACCTGTGCAAATATCGCATTGATTTGTTTCGGGCGCTTCAGTAATATATACGCAGCCTTCGCACGTGCGCGACTCACTCGACTCTTTTTTGTACATTACACGATGATGCCACAGGTACAATATAGATCGCATCTTTCGAATGTATATCGGTAAGAGTCTAATTTACTAATGTCGCTGCGTGCGACGAAGCGACGAGTCATTGTACCGCGAAGGCGTCGTCGTGCCGATTTGCAAGGCTTTAATACATAAGGCAATTAAGAAGTTATACTCGACGACGACTTGAATTCACAAAACTGCACTGCATCGTCGCGCTCGAGAGTTTCAAATACCCCCATCAAAATATCGGGTCAATTTGTCATATAGCTCATACACGTACCGTCTTATATATTGAATGATCGCGGCAGCTCGCGAGTGGGCGGGCGCAGAATGTGCAGTTTATGTACGGAGGGCCACTTGAGGTCCATTATTCGAAATTGACGCAAATTAATTTGTCTCCTTCTTTGTTCGACTTTCTTGATATCATTGAGCTTTTTCGAGGGACGTAATTTTTTTTCATGCGAATTCGACACGATGAAGAATGTTGGGCAAAAAAATCCAACAATCGAGGAGCGTCGCCTGTAATTTCACGGTATAATGAGGTGTACAGCACTTATACGTAAGGCGCGAACACGATCTCCCGCCGTACTTACAGTTCAAAGACATTCCTCGCGATATGAGCAATATTAAGGCAGTAATGCAACAGTATATGAATATGAATTTCAAATGATGGATGCGGCAGCAGCAGCCGCGAGAGAGAGAGAGACAAGCAATAATTGCCGCATCCACTCGCGGAGCGAGTTAAGCTTTAAATAAATTGCCGCTTCATTGTATCGATGCGAGTAGTGTAGTGAATCATCGCGATCGGTCGAATTATGATTTCGACGATGTACATACCGCATGTTGTTGTATCTCGCATTGTTTTTTATTTTTTATTTCCTTTCATTTATACAGTATACGGATGATTGTCTGGGCTCATCGATGACGAATAATCCTGCGCTATGCATCGGATAGGCTCGCAATTGGCCTAGCGCCGTATATGATCGCAAAACATTTCGATTCTTCGAGTGTGAGAATTAAACTTCGGCTTGTGTACACAGTATACGACAACGCGCATAGATCGTATGTATTATAGTAATGCACCGTCTAGAGGAAAAAAATCGGACATAGAGTGAAAAAGAAGAAGAAGAAGAAGCAACTGTGTCAACGCGGCGACGATATGTGTTTATGACGACAGCGACGATGACGACGACGACTACGACGATGAGCATGTGTCGTTGTTGCAGTTACAGTTTAGTCTAATTAAAAAGATAATAACGTCCATTCATCGCATCGTCGTGTCATTGTTATCATTATCATCATGCACCAGTCGGACGCGCTCGGACTCTTGCGAGGTGAGTACAGATATCGATGTTTACGATAAATATATATTTGTAAACTCGTCTCTATCGAACGGATAAGCGCGAGTGATTCGATGTTAAAGTAGATAGATATAGGTAAGGCCTTTTATTATGCGAGGCTGGCCCCGCGCGCGCCGCGTCGATGCAGTTATACTTATATACTACTCCGAATCACTCGCGCGTGCTGTTGTTGCGTCGCCACGGCGCGTGATTGAAATTTTGTAAATAAAAAAACTCGTCGTTTCTGCACGTAGCGGGTGTGTCAATTTTCTTACATTTTTCATCTCTTCTCATTCTTGTCTAGACGTGGTGACGTTTCTGTCGAGCCTCGACGAGATCGAGCTCACCGAGGCCCTGCAGAGCTGCCGAGCGGAACTGCTGGCCAAGTCGCGCGAGCTATTGAATCGCGAACCCGCTGCTTCGGGTGATTCCCCGGAGCCCTACCTCGACATGAGCATCGGCAAGAGCAGCTGCGCGTCGTCCTCGATCGTCCTCGGCGGCGGGGATAACGGTGAACCTACCTCGACGACGGCGATCGGCAGCACCCAGGAGTACGTGAACGCCGACGTATCGGCGGAGATACAGGTAAGCTAATTTATTATAATAAAATAATTTTGGAATAATTTTGCTGTGTCCGATCGACTTAATTTTGATTACTTTTTTTACTTTTGATAAATAGTCTCGCACGCGTGCATAAGAAATAATAACGTTTATTCTCACTATACCGTCGATTATTATAATTAATAATATTTCGCTCTCTAGACAGGCGAATTAACTGATAATAAAATTGTTAAAACTAACGCGTGATTAATCTCGCGCTTTCTCGCCACACCTATATATATCGCGCGTCTGTTTTATTTCTCTATCGTGCGCAGTATTAATTTATATGCCTTACAGCTCCAAGTGTGTTTAATATTACAACTTATATCGAGAGAGAGAGAGAGAGAGAGAGAAATTTATTCGATCGAAATTATATTTAGCAGAAACGCCAGCAGCAGCAGCAGCAGCAACGTAGCTCCCTTCAGCACTACTACGAGACCTTCCAAGATCTCAGCGGCATGTTCAAGAGCATAAGCAACAACAACAATAACAATGAGAAAGAATTGTCGAAAAAGAACAGCATCGGTTCGGTGGGCAAGGACGAGCTCGACGACGAGGTGTCGCTCTACGCCGGCTACACGGCCGCCCAGGCCAGGGACAAGGCCTCCAAGTGCGGCCCGCTGCTGCACCTGCGCAGGGAGCGCAACATGTTCGCGCCGTTCAACGTTTTCTGGCTCAACAGGTCCTGCTGGGTAAGTCGAGAGATTCATGATAATATATATTTGTTTGAGCTTCTCCTCGCGGATCGGCATTCCTTCGAATGTAGAACATGCGCTTTACGAGCTGTGCAGTGATTATTGCATTGATATCGAGACTCTCGACTCGTCTTGCTCTGTCTGCTAAAATAATTGCCCGCACTGATCGTCGACATTTTTCTTTTTGTTTTGCGTACACGTGCAGGTATGCCTCTGCGGCACTCATCTGCTGCTGTTCGCCAACGAGCGGGGCTCGCGTCCCTACCTGGTGGCCCCTCTGCGCGGCTACAAGAGCCGAGCCGCCCCGGACGCGATACCGCGCGATCCTCGTCGCAGCGAGGCCGCCTTCGAGGTCTACTGTCCGGGCGATCGCACCTTCCGCTTCAGCGCCAAGAGCGTCGCGGAGATGCGCGACTGGGTCGAGACCATATCCGCTTGTCTCAATAGTAACGGCGACGATGAGTCGGATCACGGGAGCGGCTTCAGGCCGAGGGCGGCTACCTTCGGCGAGCTGCTGGAGCTCGACGCCACGGAGCGCGCCTGCATGGAGATGGTCAAGGAGGAGAAGGAGAAGTATCAGGACGTGAATCTGCCGATGCAGCTCGTCAGGTCCAAGAGCAAGGACGATTCCGTCAAAGCTACTACGGAAGAGGCTGCTGCTGCCGGGGCACCTCCGCTTCCGGCGCGTAGTCAGGTGCGTCGACTGCCCTCGCTACCGTCGAGCCCGCTACCTCAAGAGAACGACGACGATCGAGGCGGTCCGTCCGAGGAGCTCTACGACGACGAGGGCTTGTACCATCGAATCGAGGACATTCGCGGCCAGGACTATCAGAACATCCAGCCGGTCCAGAGATTGACCAAGATCAAGGTGAGGAGAGCAGGAGCCAACGCCGCCGAGGCTAATAACGAGACCGCGGCCGTCGTTGGCGAGACTTACGACGACGTGCACAGCTCGACGCCGTACGACGATGTCAAGGTAATTGTAATGTTAGTTCGATAATCTTGAAGTCAGACATTTGAAATTCGAATGAGTAAAGCAGATTTTGTATGATTAGTTGGAAATTAAGGTAACGTAAAAAATGCATACTGTAACAATGCCCAAATATGCAATCGAACAAATTATTAATAATGCAATCAAGAAAAAAAGATTTTGATTGCTAAGTAATATTGTAAATTTACTGATTTACTTTTTACGTATAATTGTTTCGAGAAGTATACGATATAAAATATAGCTGAATCATAATTAAATCCAGCCTTCACCGCTAGATGGCGAGTACCTTTATCTGTGTAAATCTGCAAGTGTCAAAATCAAGATAATTGTATAAGTCGAAGCACGATCTCTCTTTACCATTGAATCAATTGAGATTATTTAATTATCTTTCCAAAATTTTACACTGTGTGTGAAGAATGATATATATGAAGTGTCGCATAATTAGATTGGTGATTTATCATTAATTTTATCTACCTCTGCCTCTCCGCAGTCCCCGAGCGCCAAAGAATCATCGGCCAAAGCCAACTCGTCCCCCAAGCCGAGATCTCCGCTCAAGCGTTTCTTCAGCGATCGAATGATCGGCACGATCGGCCGCAAGGACTCGACGAAGCGCGACAACAGCGCCAGCAAGAGCTCCACCTCCTCGACGAAATCTTCGACGACGACGTCGTCGATGCCACCGTCGCCTACGTCCCGACCAACACCACCACCTACTACTACCACCACTACCAGCTCGTGTTTCGAGCTGCCGTCCTACGACGACGTGTCGTCCATCCTGCCGAGCCAGGTGGACCTGGACGAACGGAACGGCGCCGCCGTCGACGAGGAGAATTACTTGTGTCCACCGCCGCCGAGGCCGATCTACTCGAGGCCCGCGACCATCGTCAAGTGCACGACTCGCGATGACGACGATGACGATGAAGAGATTTACGACGACATCGGCTGTGCCCAAGTCGTTATTAATAACGACTCCGCGTGTGTCGATCTCTTGAGGCAGTATCCGAGTGAGTTTAGTCAAAGAAAAAAAATGAAAATAAATTTCGCACTGCTTTCGAATCGTTACATATAAAAATAACTCTTTGCAGAGAACAGCTCGTTTCTGTCGGACCTCCAGCCGAGCCTGTGCGATCAAGAGCACTACCAAGTACCAAAGTCACACAATCGTAGAATAATAGACGTCGTCGAGCAGCAGCAGCAGCAGCGACAAGAGGAGCTCTACGACGACGTGAGCTTGTCGGAGAATTTCAAAAATCGACCACGCGATACTCCGCCAAAGCCACCGACGACGACGACGACGGCGACGACTGCGACGTCCGCTTGGAGTACCTTCAGCAGTGGCAAAAGGGCTCGGGTCTTCGAACGAGACGACGGTAACGTCGCGACGACGATCGGCGGCGACGTTGCCGATTCCGCGGCTGGTGCCGGTGGTGCGCCGCCGATCGCCAAAGTCAAACCTCTGCAGAAGTTCATCAACAAGATGGAAAATACACTGAGCAAAGTTAACAAGACTAGCGGTTACGCATGATTACCGATGATAAGCAATTTTATTTATAAATAATTGTGTATATTAGAACTGTAAACGAATTGTGTTTTTTTTTTTTAACTGTTTAGTATTAGTTTTCAAGTATTACGATATTTACGACTTTCGATTAAACTAATTTTTTAACTTGAAATACACCATTATCGTCTCTAAGCGAGTACAGTTGTTTCGTGTGGACACTTGACAACTCGAGTCATTTATTGAATGCGTTGAAATGAAAATTGTGTAAATAAAGCGTATCGGAGATGCAGAGTAGATTTTGTTGCTTTTGTCCTTTTTAATAAGAAAGCATTATTATAATATTGTTATTGGATGTCTAATAAAAAAACATGTGTTTTTTCAATTATATCAATTTTATTTTATTCACTTTGTAAAAATGATTTTTGATGAATTTCACACTCGAACGGTTTCCTACGATTATGTAGCAAACGTATTTACGTATCTATATTGAGGCAACTCTTTTTTCCAAACGATCTGTGACAATTATCACATTCAAAGGGTTTGAATGTGATTATTTTTTTATGTAATTATTTTTTTACCTAATTTTTCGTCTGTCAAACAGAATTTGAAGATGCGTCAGCAGTAACTGGATGATTTAACTTCACTAGTGGTCATGGAAAACCATGAATGCCCAAAGCACACATAAAAGTATAATATATTTTTCGAAGCTGTAAATTACTTGTCGAGGTAAATGACTAGATTTGCTTTTGTGCGTTTTAATTATTTTTCAATTATTTATTTTTGAAAATTCATTTTTCAAGTAAATTAATTTTTACACAAATCAAGCTTAGATTTTTACAGATTATACATGTTAGTCATGTACTAATTACAATCGATTGTAAATAATTTTAAAACAAAACTTGAAACTTTATTTATTTCAATCTCAACTCTAACGATCGAAGACCGAAATTTCGGCGAGCTGTTCTAAGGGACAAACGCCTCAAAACTGACTATAATTGTTGCTTTTTTACATTCGTTTTAATGTACACGGGGTAAAAGAAGATTGCCATCACCTGTTACAGTAACTTGTCTACAATCATTACTGGTGTCGGCGCGGTTCACCAGCCGCCAAGCAAATATTCAATAAATCTTTGTTCATTAAATTATCCATGATCATCTCGCAACAAATAGCCGGCAGACGAAAATGCGTCAGCTCCACGAGGCAATCCAGTGCCCAATCCCAGAAAAATTTTCTACACATTATCTCGCACAGGTGCCGGGTGCATAACTCTCGAGACTGCCAGGACAAGCCGTCGACTGAAGACTGGAAGTACTGGTAGTATTCCCGATGTGTGAATTGTTTCGCCGCCACTTCGGGTCGTAATTGTAGCAGGTCGCGGAGCGATAGACACGGCTTGATCATCAGCTTTTCGGCTTCGCACACGAACGACTCGTCATCGAGCCAATCGTTTTCAAGATCCGTCGACGCATCGAAAATTTTGTGCTCGTCGAAAAATTTCATGATCGTTAGGACTTCGCATCGACAGAACTCATAACCTCTGCTTTCTAGACAGTCCACGACGGCCAGAGCGCGAGCTATTAATGCGAATTCAAATAAAGAAAGCAATATCCACTGCCAATGGCACTGGGCGAAGTAACTCTCGGTTGGGAAAGCGAAGCTAGACAGCTTGGTGCCACGATCGAGCAATCTCTCGACTGTGCGTGGCTTGAGATTCGCCACGGCCCACTGTAGCGGTGTCCGACCCTCCTTGTCCCTCGCATCGACTATCACCAGCTGTTTTCTTTCGGCGTTGATCTCGAAGAACATCTTCTCCAAGTCCTCGTCGTCTTTCATGCAAATCACGTGAAGAGGAGTCGATCCTTGCTCGTCAGCCAGATTTGGACTGGCGCCTCTTCGCAGCAGCAATTTGGCCGTCTCGTGTTTATCCTTGAGCAGAGCCAGGTGCAACGGTGTGCAACCCTCCTTGTCCCGGGCGTCGATCTCCAGCGCTCGATCATTCTCGTCGCAGATCCTGAAGAGTAACTCTGCATGGCGGAAACTCGACCGTCTCTTGCAAATAATATGCAGAGCCGTCTGTCCTTTATCGTTGGCCAAATTTGGATCCGCGCCTCTGCGCAGCAGCGCCTCGAACGCGATCTCGCTGTAGCACTCCAGGGCCCAGAGCAGCGGTGTGTTGCCTCTCTTGTCCTGGAAATCGAGCCACAACAACCTCCGCGGCTGCGCCTCGTCGATGGCCGCGAAGAACGATTTGACCAAGGCTGATTCTTTGTAATATCCTCCAGTGTCATTTGGGCGCCTCGGCTTGGAAATAAGGTGAAAGGACGTCCGTCCCTCCCGATTTGGTAAATTCGGACTGGCGCCTCTGCGCAGCAGCCACTTGACCCAGTCCCTGTGGGCGCACTCCAGAGCCACGTGCAACGGCGTGGAACGCTTCCACTGGGCGTCGACTCGCGACGTCTGCCGGCGCTGCTGCCGCCTCGGCAGCTCGCCGATGACCTCGAGAAACAGTCTCGTCCAGTTTTCGTCGCCTTCCCGTAAAATCGCGTGCAGAGGAGTCACTCGTTTCGCGTCGGGCAGGGTCGGGTCGGCGCCCCTTCTCAGCAGTAACGCGACCGTCGCCGCGTGGCCCCGATCCAGCGCCAAGCGCAACGCCGTGCAACCCTTCTTGTCCCGAGCGTTGACCCGCATCCCCTGGCGCTTGTCCTCGTTGATCTTGAACAACCGTTCGATCAAGTCGTAATGTTCCTCGTTGTCGTTCAGCTGGCCGCAAATAATGTGGAGAGGCGTTTTTCTCCGCCTGTCGGCCAAGGCCACGTTGGCACCTCGTTCGAGCAGTAATCTGACCACCTTCGTTCCGCGATCGTGCTCCGGGTGCTTCAGAGCCACGAGCAGTGGCGTATTTTTATCTAGATCGCGGCAATTTATATCCTGTCTCGAGTCGAGGAACTTCCGGACGATATGGGCCAAGCCGAACTGGCAGGCCACGTGGAGATGCGTTCGGCCCTTCGGGCCAATGTAATTTACGTCGAATTTGTCGTATATTTTAAAGAGCTTACGGACTATCTCTGCAGCCTTGTCTACGTGACCCAACCGTACCATCGTATGCAGTGGTGTGCAGCGATTCAGCAATGGCCTGTTGTTTGCATCGAAGTCGGGCTTGTCTTTGTAACCGGTGCTAACCACGAACGTAATAATTTTTGATCCATCGATTTTATTCTTGCGTTCAAAAAGTATTTCTACGGCATCGATGAGAAACGCGTTAATTTCTCTTGGCTGAAAAATGACGCGCAGATTTGGGAGTCTGCTCTTCCAACCTTTAATTAAAGAGGCAAGTTGACAGATGAATTCACGTCGACTGTTTAGATCACTCCAATCGACCGCTTCTCGTAGTCTCTTCATCTTGGCTAATTTCATTCTGGCTAATTTCGAGGACATCTTGTAAGACGAAATATTTTTTACTTTTTTTTTCATGATAATCGCTGGCTGCGGTCGATACGATTTTCCTGCGGGTTCGTCGTAGTTGGCACTCGACGGAACGACGTTCGGTGGGAGACTGCGAAACACGAGGCGATTTCTTAACCGTCGAACGCTCGAATTTATAAGGAACGATGTAAACACACGACAAGTTTCGAATCAACCGATTTATCGAAGCTTGATATTGTTTCGCGCTAAATGTGAACTGAATATTCGAGTCGGATGTTTGATTCGTATTTTCGACGAAACGACAGCGCGTGAAATGTAAAAAGTAACGATTGAGTTTTGTTGATTTTCACGAAAATTATTTTTTCCAATTGACTCCTATTTCATTTCGGCGCGTTGATAAATAGTATATTTTGCACCTAGGGAGTGAAAAACTGGAAAGTCTCAGAGCACGTGTAATTTATCATCCGAGGCGAAGCCGAGGTTGATAATCACGTACTCTGAGACTTTCATTTTTCGCTACATGGGTGCGAATACAATTTTTTGTGAATCCCCCAGCCTAAAGTAACATTTTCATTTCGCGCAGCGGGAGTAAAATGTTACTTTAGGTTGGGGTGGCACAAAAATAAATGTTTGATTTGAAATGGATTCAATTTTCTTTGTTCCCAGGTGAAATTATTTGTCTTTTCGAGTTTTTACGGCTCGGAGATCTCGGAGAACGAACAAAAATTAAACGATCAACGACTACGTTCGCGTTGCAAAGTCGATAAATTTCGAACAAAAAAAACGATACATCGAATATCGCACGAATCCACCCAAGTCAATCGCGCAAATGATACAGTTGTTTTTCGGCAAATTTCACGCGCCTATTGCTCTCGGTAAAAACGTGTAAATTTTCCGTGACAGCCGATCGCGATTCGGTTAAAAAAAAAGGGCCCTCCAAGGTCCCCCCGCAAATCGCAAATTTTGATCGAAATCGATTGGTTACATCGAAAAAATTCGGCGCGGCATAATGCAGGAATCCAAATCGTCGAAATTGCACGACGACGACGACGACGAAATCGAGAAGTGTCGTCAGGAGCGGCAGCCGTTCTCACAGTGGCAAGTTCCGCGAATCAAAACGATCGTCCCCAAGAGCGACATCGTCGAGATTCGAGTCGACGACGAGGAAGCCAAGTACATCAGCAAAAGCGAGTCAGGTAGGAGTGTCTCTGGAAATTAAAATAAAAAATCGACGGAAAAGCGTGACGAGTTCGTTGCTTTGCAGAGTTGTGCAGTACCAACAACAACAACAACAGTAATAAAGATTCCCCGATAAACGCGTCGACTCCGAAGGTAGCCAACCTCAGCTTGGATTTGTCCAGCGATTCCAATGGAAAATGCGGCACCGGTATGAAGACGAGTCCGTCGAACGTTGGGAGCAGCAGTCGAAGGTTGGAAGACGACAGCACGGAAGAGAGCGTCGGTGTCAACTCGACGAGCGCGCCGAGAAGTGTCCCGCAGAAGCGAGCCTGCGCGAAAAGAGGCAAAGAGCAGCTGAATCAGAGCTTCTGCGGCGAGTTTTTAAAGGTACATTTTTTGAGGCTTGTTACTTTCGAACGAATGGTTGACTACAATTCCAATCGTCCAATCCAATATGTTTCATGCACCCGAAGTAGTCATGGGATAGTGTATGTATGATTCAAGTAGTCGACGCAATTTTTTTTTTATCCTATACAGTTAGGTTTACATACAATATCATTGAGTTTTTCACTGAGAATTGTTAAAAGGATGGTATCGGGTTAAATTTAGGTAGATAACGTACACAAGAGCTTGATTGTTACAGGTTGAGTTTATTGAATAATTAAAAGTCAAGGTAATGCTTTAATACACTGCGTTAGCTGAATTTTACAATGACAAAATAATAACAAAATAATAATAGATATGACGGTATAACAATAGAAATGAATGAAAGTATGACAAGTTGAATTTCGCCTTTACGATGATCTCATCGTTCTTGTTAATGGTTTCTGAATCCAACGAAGATTCATATATTTTGAAAATGTCTAATTCACATTGAATAGTGTCAGTATTCTTGGCAGAAATTAATTTGTCAATATTTTGAACCTCAAAAAAATTCAAACAACCCGATGGGGTTGTCACCTGCAGGTAAAATCTTTATGTATTGTGACTTTTTGAGCAACTTTTTGTCCATTAGCAGTTGAAATCGAGCATCTAATTAGAATTTTGTCTTGTTCATATTTTGAATCACTTGAGTAAATAAAAAATAAAGACATGTATAAATGCAACTTATACTGGTAGAGTTACAAATAATTATTTATAAAATGTAATCCATGCATTGAATCGTTTATGAATTTTCAAAGTACAAACAACGAGTGCTAATGGATTTACAAAACTTTACCTGCGAATAAGATTAGCTCACAGATGTTTTTTATTCTAATAATTTTCAACGATACATTTAGGAATTATTAAATATAATTTTATGAACCTTTCTCTCATTTTACCATTGATTCTTATTTGCAAATTAAACAGTATTTTTATGATTTCATAAATCATAACTTTGGAATCGTAGAGTTACGAAAAATCCAGTTTCTCAGTCAGATCTAAAATGTCTAAATTTATATAACGGAGATCAACTTTAAGGGTTTTAAGGTTATAATTATGATTTTTGACAAAAAATTTGAATTCCTCGTCAAATTTTACATTTACAATAATGTTTCAAAAATTTTTTCATATTCACCCTAGGAAATCAGAATAAAATTGGAATGAGGGTTCCGTGACGGTTTTGTGATTATAAACATGGTTTTTGAAACAAATTTGAATTCTTTATGAAAGTTTTAAATTGAAATTGTGACATGTTTGGATTAAAATTTTTTGTAGGACTTTATTAAAGTTTTACTTCTAACTTTTCTCAAGAGTCGACGATAAATAATAACTATCATTGGTATTACTCAGGGGAAAAATTTCAAATAAAAAACATGCATGGTGTAGTTAGAGACGATTTTTTATTATGCATTAAACTATTAACCATAAAAATGACCTGATAATTAACTCCATCATTGTCACACATAAGATTAATGATTAAACAGTAATGAAATGATCATATTCAATCCAGATTTAAAAATATGTACTGATACATTTCATTCACATGAAAAATTTACGATTTAATTAAAAATTAGTTCATAAACACGTATTTAAGTCAATACACTAAGGAATTATTAAATAAATATTTCTTAAAATTTATTGAATCAAATTTTTGTGTTATGATAAAGTTCTAAAAGGTGGAATTAATCAGTTACATTCTTAATTAATTATCCGTTTTCGGGATTTTTTTCCTGCTTCAATTATAGTAAGCAGGACAGTCTCAACCATGTCATTTGGTTCTTCAAAATCAAAGAGCGATTGTTTGTGGACTACAACAAACTCCTCAGCCTCACGTCTCAAATACTTAACATTATATTTAAGCGCAGCTTCCAGAATTTCAAGTGCATTTTCAATGGACAATTCAGCACACAATATTTTTTCACACTTGATTTTTAAATTATCAATTTGATACTTGTCTGCTGCTGCTAAAATTTTCAGAACTATATCTGCTTTAGTGCTTACAATGTCTCCCGTGTAGATGTATCTCAGCATTTCAACTAGAATATTGTAAGGTATATCTGGTATCTCAATGGAATTATTTTTACTTTCTAACATATCATGGGTAAGCATGGCTTTGAATACTGGACTGGACATAGCGAGTACAATTCTGTGTGCTGGAATGGAATTTTCATC
Source organism: Trichogramma evanescens (assembly GCA_902732785.1). NCBI lineage: Eukaryota > Metazoa > Arthropoda > Insecta > Hymenoptera > Trichogrammatidae > Trichogramma > Trichogramma evanescens. The sequence goes on along the minus strand of CACVKI010145190.1, from coordinate 6,487 downwards.
AGAAGTTATCAATTTAACATCACTGAAATCTTCATTTAGAAATGCAGAGTCAAGTTTTACTCCATCAATTGTTTCATCTACATTGTCAGTGATTTTTAAATCAATTGAAGATTCAAATTTCTTGAAAACTTCGAATTCACATTCAAAGGTGATAGTATTTTTGGAAGAAATTAATTTGTCAATATTTTTTAAGTCATAAAATTTCCTCCATCCCCAGGATTCCTCTGCATAATCATGATGTGATTCACCTCGACAAACAACTTTTTTGTCATTAATAACTGAAATTGTCCCTCTACATATGACTTGGTCTGGTTTTTTTTTTGCATCAGTTCTTAAATACTTAAGAAATATAGAAATGAATCCCGCTCTTTCCTCACGATCGCCTTCAGGATATAATATTAGTTGGAAGTATTTTTTACCATCACTTTCAACACTAAATTCTGGGGATAATATGAATTCTCCAACTTTGGTTTTTATCACATGGTAATTCTTGATAGTCCACGTATAAATGAACTTATCTGTAACAGCTGTAGTGGTGGCTTGTATTCGTTGGGTTGATTCCATGTTGACCTAAATGATGAAGTTGAGAAACTTTTTACTTGAGTATGTGAAACTTTTATCGATCTTTAAAAAATTTTAAATCGAGCGCAAGAATACTTGGAGAATATATAGTTCCTGAAACATTTTCCCGGAAAATGCCAGTTGGTTCGCGCAGAAATGTGCATTGCATTGTTTTGGGTTGCAAGGAGCCACAGCTTACTTCTATATACGAAAGTATTTTACTCGTTTCATTGCCTTAACCCGTTTCGGGCCAAACGGACGAAATTTCCCACATTTTTTCCGGTGCTATAAATTTTGTAAAAAAAATATCTGAAAAATGTTTAAATAGTCATTTCTGACGTGAAATTTTATGAACTTTTCGAATTCAGTGTCAGAATTGTCAAAAAAGTTATGAACAATTAAAGAACAAAAAACACAATTTTTTGGAAAAAAATTTTGATTCGACATTAATTTTCGAATCAAAAAAGACTTGATCCGTGGGTCTAAAACATATTTTATAGCACTGCGTGGCTGAAGTTCACGTTTAAGGCACGCTTTGCCGTGACTCAAGCTGCTCATTATTGCACCGCGACGCTATTATGAGCACCTTATATCTGATCGCCAAAGGGGGCCTAAACGTGAATTTAGCACAGTGCTATAAAAAACCGTAAGATACTTATGACTCAAGTAGCCCATTCTTACCAAGGCACTAGCACCCCTCGCTTCGCTCAGGTGCTAACCGTGCCGTGCAATAATGGCCTGCTTAAGTCACACGTATCATAATATACTATTTTGCGTCCATGGGGTGTAGACATAAAAGTCCAATAGTTACAATATCGAAATTCAACATGGTGGACAACAAAATGGCGCCTCGTAAAAAAAAACCATGTATAAACTTGGTCAATTTTTTT
>CACVKI010145188.1:126-10182 GCA_902732785.1 Trichogramma evanescens | reverse complement strand
AAAAGAAAAAACTTTACACTGACAGTTTTTTGAAAAGTTTCTGATACGTAACGCGATATATTTCTTAGTCAACAACAATGAAATGTTCCTTCGATATATTTCTGACGACTATTCGAAAAGTATCTGTGATAACTTTTCTCAAATTAGAAACTTGTCACTGCAAAGTTTTTGAAAAGTTTCTGATACTTAACTTGAAATATTTCTTAGTCAACAACCATGCAATTATTCTCTCAAAATTATCTGAAGACTACTAGAAAAATATCCATGATATCTTTTTTTCAAAATAGAAACTTTTCACTGCAAAGTTTTTGAAAAGTTTCTGATATTTCTGAGTCTGACACTGATAAGGACAATCTCGGGTTTTTTTATTCACAAATATTTTTTAATTAGTGTATCCTTATTAAAATACGCTAGTCTGATGCCCAGAATTAAGAGAAAGAAAATTGTACATATCAAGACAGCAAGATCGCAAAAAAAAAGTTATCCTCGATGATGGGATCGAACTCGGACGCCTAGCTGTAAAGGCAAAACCTTTCACGCCGCACCACGACGCATATTACAATATTTTAAATGCAGAAGTTGTATAAAACCCGCGACCCCCCACTTTAACTTCTGGTGCTTTGGGTTGGCTTGTTTACCCTCTACTCACGGCCTCACCGGGTTCTTGTAATTGACCACTCAAAGCGAGACGTCAAATTACGAATATCCATCGAGCCCTCAATTTTTCGGAATCATATTTTCATTTTTGTTGACAAAAAAAAATTTCAAGTTAAGTATCAGAAACTTTTCAAAAACTTTGCAGTGAAAAGTTTCTATTTTGAAAAAAGATATCATGGATATTTTTCCAGTAGTCTTCAGATGATTTTCAGAGAATAATTGCATGGTTGTTGACTGAGAAATATTTCAAGTTAAGTATCAGAAACTTTTCAAAAACTTTGCAGTGACAAGTTTCTATTTTGAAAAAAGTTATCACAAATACTTTTCAAATAGTCGTCAGAAATATTTCGAAGGAACATTTCATTGTTCTTGACTAAGAAATATATCGCGTTACGTATCAGAAACTTTTTAAAAAACTTTCAGTGTATGGTTTCTTTTTGGAAAAAAGTTATCATAAATACTTTTCAAATAGTCGTCAGAAATATTTCGAAGAATCATTGCACCGTTCTCAACTAAGAAATGTTTGACGTGAAATGTCAAAAAGTTTTCAAAAACATTTCATGTCCTTATTCATCGTTGATATATGTGAAACTTTTCGTGAGCTTTGAAACAATTTGTCATTTTTTATTTTTAAGTACAACTTTTTGCAATCATTTTGAAATGTTTTAACTTCCTTTCTAAAACTTTTCATTAATATGTTTCGTTGAAATCATTTCCAAAATTTTTCGTGCTGTGTGGGATGGAGCCTCGAAAAATCTGGAAAAATTATTTTCTGGTTTTTTTCATCAGAATGCATAAACTCAAATTTTTTCAGATTCTTTAATTGAAGGTGATAACTTCTAGAGCCAAAAAATGCTATTCTTAACAAAAAAGGTTCCTAGAACCCGATGGTTCCGGTAAAAAAATTTGAAAATATTTTTTTGGAATTTCTTGTCAAATTTTAATAAATTTTAACCGTTTCAAGTTTTCGATTGAAGCATTCTAGCTCAATCTAGACCACCACAAAGATCAATGCAAAGTTCTCAAGACGATTCCGACATTAAGGAATAATAAAACTATTTGGATATATTGATTGAATAGTATAAAATATTTGTTTTATTGTGACTTTTAATTAATCTTTCCATATTCAACATGTTCGGCAGAGGCTGATATTTTTTTTCTTAAATATACATTATCTTTGATATAAAAATGTTTGTTTGTATGAGATACGTAATTAATGTAAACTTACCTACCGTTTATGATATTACTCCAATTGTGTGGAGAGCAAATTACTCTTCGGCTTAGTATTCTTGACATAATTAAATAATAAAATAAAAAAGTAATCCGCAAACGAAAAAAAATGTTTAGTTAATAATTTAATTAATAATTTATCGTCCTCGTTATTGATAATGCAAAAAGCTGTGGCCTCATTAGCTCCCACACATTGATGATTGGGTCTCTTCCTCAGTGTCTCGTTCTCTCGCGCGCCGTGCGGCCCAATTCGGATCGTTCCGCATCTCAGCAGCAGTCTGGCCACTTTTGCTCTGTCGTGGTTACGAGCCAAATTCAGTGGAAGATCGCCCGTCCCCTACATGCAATCATTAAGATACTGCTGACCGAGTTCGAAAAATCTTTTGACGACGTCGTAGACGCTGAACTTGCAAGACATGCATGCATATGCGTGCAGCCAAAAAGTCGGCGTAAGTTACATCGAACTTGTCGTAAATTCAATTTAAAATGCACTCAAGATTTCTAGCCGTATGATGCAGAGGCAAGGTCCTGCTCAAATGTCGCTCGTCGGGTAGGTTTGTACGAAAAACAATCAGATTGCGGCGTGAATTGCAGGTTATGATCTACTGCCCATCCAACTTGAGCTGATCGAGGTGATCAAAGCTTTTGAATTGAGGATGAAATTGAGTCCACGCCAATCGACAGCTGGACCTTTGGCCTGGCTCAAGCTCGTTATGAGCTACTAGAGAGCTATTTAGTGGATTTCCCAACGAATCACCATCGCTGCGTTGCACCTCCCGAGGACCGGGAGCGTTATAACAGAGCAGCTGTGTATGCCAGCGTTCAAGAGTGATACACGCGAGCAAAGGGCGTGTTGTACGAGACCAAGATTCGCCTGCAACCGCCAAACCAACTCGAAGTCAAGACACCGCGCCTCGACGGACAGTCTTCAGTCCAGTCGCAGTCGCAACTTTCCCGGATCAACGTACTCGAGTTTACCGGTCGACGTAAGGACTGAAAGTCCTCCCGTAACCTTTTCAAGGCCTTGATACACCGTGACGGCAGTCTAAGCAACGTTGAGAAATTTTATTACCTGAAGTCTCTTGTCAAGGGCAAGGCTTCATCGGCTTTGAACTTTCTACAACTTATAAGTGAAAGCTACGATACTGCATTGAATTTGTTGGAGGTTTGGTATGAGAATCGGTGGCTACTTGTGCAGGAGCACTTGAGCGCACTTCGCGGCATAAAACCAATTCGCGACGACTTCCTGAAGGCGATGCAGCACCTTATCAACACTATGAGGCGCCACCGGGATCGGCCATCGAAAAAGAACTACTCGTGATAGTCTTCGCCGTACAAGATTTTCATACCTATATGGTATTAAATTCACCATTGTAATCGATCACAAACCATTGGTGTGGCTACATAACCTCAAAGTTATGCGATTATGACTACAAAATAATCCATAAGCCCGGCAGAGTAAACGCAAATGCCGATGCCCTCTCACAAAACTCTTTCCCTATCTCATCACCCAACCCCACTTCATCTCGCGCTGACGATTACGAGCACGAAATAGAACAGAGAGTATTTTCGATCAACTGTCTCCCGGAAGTAAGCGAACGAGAGGGTCACCAGGGGCTAGCGAGGTATGGACAGAATATTAGCCACCAAGGGGAACTCGCGAGGCCAGGTGGATATATATGCCGCCAGGGTGAAGCTGCGGATGAACGAAATAGTCACCGGGGAGATCTGAACCCAGCTGATCACTATCGAAGAACGAAGGATGGGCTGGTTAGTATAAGCCACCGGGCGGTATCCTCATAAAGGAATGACAAAGACCAATAATCGGATCAGGGAAAGATATTACTGGCCGAATATGATGGAGAAAATACGCAGGTACGTTGAAACATGCCACGATTGCCAAACAAGGAAGCTCACCCGAGTCAAGACCAAGTTTCCTATGAAGATAACGACCACTCCGACGACAGCTTTTGATGTAGTTGAGATGGACGTCGTGAGACCCCTACCACTCACGATCTCAGGAAATTCATTAAACTCTCTCTAAGTCAAATTTCACGGGATATCCAAATTTTTCCAGCTTTCTGACTTAAGGGGCGTTCATATAAAAAAATTCATACAAACCATAATTTTCACTTCTCGATTCGTGGACAAAATGAGCCATATTAAAACTTTATTTTCTATTGCACTTTTTTTTATAAAATAAATAAATTTATTTTCTATTAACAAAGTCTGGTTTTTTTTTACATTTATTTTTTTCAATTATCATATCTGCTTCATTTTCAAATTCAATAATTTTTGAAAGAATACTTTGGGAGCAATTGTTAATTTTACAAAAAACCTTTCATATAATCGATTGCCTTTCTCAATTCTCTTAATGTTTTCATTTCTACAGTCAAATCGCTTTCATAGTCTTTGTCAGTTTGTTGATCAACATCAACATTTTCTGTTAAACTTGAAATTATTTCTGTATCAGAAAATTGACCACATATAGGTAGATTATTATCAAAATCTATGAAATTTTTTAACTGTACATTTATTTGCAATAAACTATTTATTTCATTGTATTCACGTGTCATAATTGTATATGAAAGGTCGACTTGTGTTTCGAAATGGAATTTCTTCAGAAAATTTAAAACAATTAAATTTTGAAAAATTTAGCAGATCGCGGCCCGATTGAAAATTCTGTCTTAAAGAGGGGTTTTTTTTTCTGCCCTAGGGAGGAGACACCGAAATTTTTCTAGCTTATAGAGCATTCCGACTTAGGGGGATTCGACTTAGAGAGAGTCTACTGTAAGTAAATTTTAACGTTGCAATGCAACCTGACTAAATATTTCGAAGCAATTCCACTATCCAACGTCAAAGCCGACATGATCACTCCAGCATTCACCAAGGAGTTCATCTGCCTCTTTGGCTGCCCACAGACGCTGAGGACAGACATGGGCCAGAATCTAATTGGTAAGGTATTTTCGACCCTGGCCAGGCTATTTAAGATCCGAAAATCCATTCCACGGCCTACAATATTAAGCATTATTTTTACCCATTAAGTACACATATGCCCTTTATAATACCTACCTCTTTATTTTACACAACAATTTTATACATTGATTTATAATACGCATTTATATTACGATATTTTAATTAATCTACACGCGCACTATATATCGTTACACCTCCTATACCACCTACTACGACCCTCATAGCGGCACGAACACCGTGCTCCAAACGTGCGCGCCAGTACAGGATGAGCAGCCACGACGACAGTACAGCAAGATGGCCAGGAGCCACGATTGGGAGGTTCTCTGGCTGAAGGAAGAAGTTAATTTCGTCGACGAACTGGGGGAAGGCGAAGCCTCGCCTCCTCGCCTCGACTAACCATTACCAGCCGCACCAACAGCGGAAAATCCGATAACAGGAACCTTCGGCCCGATCTACCAGCTACGGCTAGCACCTGTCACCTGCAAGGTCAAGGGGCCAGCCGCGCAAGGACAAGAGATACCCGAGCCCGCACCAGAAGCCCAAGCACGGCCGCTTCTGGTAAGGATAACGTGTTATCAGCCACCAAAGTGCGGCAAGAAGCCGCGCATCGACTGGCTCGGAGTCGGGACAGCAGACCAGGCAGCATTCAAAAAAGCCTTCGTGGAAACGCTGTCCGGCTACGGGATCGAGTCAAGAGAGAGGAGCCACGCCAAGGCCACTCTCTTTTACTCAAGTAGCAGAGGAACCGGGGGGCCTGCTGTTACGAGGAGGTTTGCAACTGGGGTGCCACAAGGAATATGTTCTTTTATTAAAAGAAAAAAAATACATACACATTTTTTACTTTGTCCTCAGAGTTGAAAAAACTCCCGCGAGCAATACGTATTCGAATTTGCCGGTTAATTACCTTTCATTGAGATCAGCGAAACGGGAACGCCACCGTGCTAAATGGCGCTATCATCGTTCCAAAGCTGATGCCAATCATTCGTCTCTGTTACAGCAGCTCACATTGGATTTCTCTATCGCGGCTATCGGACACGAACGGCCATTGCCTTTGTTCATTCAAACCAGACTGGATCATCTGAAAGAAGTGGAGATGTCTCTAAACATTATTTATCGTAATCGAGATTGGCGGACTTACAATATAAACCACTCTAACGATAGAGTCCACTGAGTACTTAAAATAACAGTATTTATTGTACAACGTAATATTGTTTAAAACCTATATCGCGTCCCATTTCATATCGTGAAACAATCGAGTTTTTTTTTACATTTTCCTCGGTTCATTTTTAACTTCGTGTTCATCCTAACGGTTAATTTTTATTTAAAGTATTGCTCGTTTCCAGTTGTTTAAAACTTGCGCTGACGGTATCGTGCTCAATTTTGCTGAGGGTGAAATATTCGAATATCATTGCGTACGAGTCCGAGGCTGACACAGCGTAAAGGCTGAACGAGGGTGGCGTATCTGCCATCGTAGTTTCGCGAATTCTTTACTTTTTTCGAAGTCTCGCGCTGTTAATATGTTATTGTATAAAGTTACGCTGCCTCCTTGAATTCTAAAAACTCGCGCTGCTCTTTCTTTTCTTGGACAAATTCCCCAATTGCATTTTTATTTTCAGCTACTTGCGATGCAGAAATACCAGATCAGGCTGTACAGCTACAGCGCCCATTTATCGCAATAATATAGACGAACTAATTGAAGGATTGCCGCATGGGCCGGGATGCGTGAGAAGCCTCGAAGCAGCACACATCACTCGCTTTAGAGAAGAATTAAGGCAAGCCGCCACTCGCGACTATGGAGAGGCGCATTTATGACGCACTCGCTGCTGTGTACCCAGAAGCTGATGCGCTCGTGCCGTTTCATGCGGTTCAGCGACGTATCTTTAGATGGAAAAGAACTGCATTCCCCACAAGTCTCCACTCCTTGGTAGAGTTGACGCTTCAACTGAGTGATCCACGAAGAGATGGTTTATTCAATCATGATGCCGGAACAGTAACTAAAAGAGTCTTCAGAGATGTAGATGGCGATACGTATTTTCTTTTTTACGATGCTGATGTTGTCGCAAGGATTAGAAATAATACACAAACGCTCATGATAGATATTACTTTTAAAATTTTCCTCCTTTCTGGAAATGGCTATGCAGGATTAAAACGAGTATAAAAAGGCGATACGTTGACTTTGAAACTATCGAAAGGGGACGCACAGTAGCTAGACAAGCATCAAGCGCGAGATACTTCAGAGAAAGTACATTTCATGCAGGTAACGTTACTTTATTTCATTTTTTAATAATATATTTATAAGCCTCATATTTATAATACATTTTCACTTTTCAATTTGAAGGCAACTCTATCTGAAAGAGATCTTGAAACTGGAATTATTGACGATTTGTTCAAATTTTATTGGTGAACACTATCAATCTAATTTGAACAATATTCGCCTGATTGAAATCGACGAAGTTATCGATTTGGAAAGACGTTTCGACGCGAGGCGTCTTGGCTTTAATCAAGACAATGATTGAGAAGTAGTGGGAGAATTAGGCATTGTCCCCGTACAAGTTTTACCGCAAGGGGGCAGGCGTGTGTTAAAAGACGCTGTTTATTTAGTATATCTATATATTCCTACACAAATATATATAGATATACTAAATACACATCGTCTTTTAACACACGCCTGCCCCCTGGCGGTAAAACTTGTACGGGGACAATGCCTAATACAGACGAAACGAGGCCTTAATAATGGACCAAAACATCCCAAAGAATTAGCGACCAAGATGGCCCAATGTACCAGCCAGAGACGTGAGGAATAATCAAGCCAGAGGTAGTGTATTATTTTAATTTATTTTTTATTAATCCTTTCTTCGTCCTAATGTGCTAATGTTTTGAAGATTATAGGAGCTAGGTGCAGAAGAATGGACGCAGAAGGCCACGCCGTCATCCATATAAAAGAGCTGATACTCGCAATGTGAACAGCAATGCCAGAGCTTTTTTTTTTTTTTTAAGATGGATTGGTTTTATTCAAAAATTAAAGATAGATTACAGTAAAGGATTTTACATCATGTTTGACAATGTAATAGTTTTGCTTTCTACATAATTTATGTACGATCCATCTTCTCCTTTCTTGTTCCCTTGTTGTTTTTTCCCGGCGGGACCGCCGTTAAGCATTACTTCGTGGGAAGGAAAGTTTTAGAAGATTGCTGTTTCTGAACGCAGGCTAGCATGCCGTCTACTTCCTACCGCATTGTCTGGTCATCTTCTTCTGACCATTTCTTCGTATTTTAGTCTTGTCACGACTGTGTGGGCGAAGGTGTCGTCGTAGCGCTGGCTATGGTGTTTGAAGTAGCCGTGCCTGGTCAGGAGTTGTGTGAGGTGGTAGTTCACTTCTCCATGTTTTCTCTCGACCCACTCTCGGATGTTCGGAATGAGCCGGTTCGTTTAGCAGCCTTTGGTTGACCGGTCCCATTGCTCCTGCCATTTTCTCAATGTCTCGAGGCGTTCTTCTTCTTTGGCGTCCTCTGGGCGGCGTAGATAGATCCGCGAGCGCTCGTCTGCGAGGAGGGCCAGAGATGGTATACCGGCCAAAACGTACGTTGCCTCGTAGGAGACAAGTGGACGGACACTGATCAACCGCAAGCATGCTCATCAACGTATTGAATCTGCTTGACGGAAGTAGGCCTGTGTCTCCGTTGCACAGTTCCATATGGAGGCTCCATATAGCAGTATCGAGTCCACGACGCTGGAGCAGAGCTTCTTCCTGCTGCTCCTGGTACCCCCAATAGTGAATATGATTCGTAAGAGAGCTCCTGCCACGTTTGATGCTCTCTTGCTGACCACTTTCAGGTTGACCTTGAAATTCAGGCGGGCGTCTATGTGGAGGCCCAAGTATCGGATGTGGGGGGACGAACTGACATAGCAGTCACCCTCCTTGATGGTGATGGACTCCATCTGCCGCTTTTTGGAAATCAGCAGGACTTTCGTCTTGTCGTCCACCGTTTCCAGGCTAAGATCCCCAAGCGCCTCGCGTACCTGACTGACAGCGGCGTCGAGCTGATTTTCCAACTGCCACAGGTGTTTGGCCACTCCGACCAATGCAACGTCGTCAGAAAAACCGACTATATTTACTCCGTGCCGGAAATCGAGCTGCAGGATAACGTTGTACATTACATTCTACAGAGTTGGACCCAGGACAAATCCTTGTGGGACACCCGCCGTGACGCTACAGGACTCCAGCCCGTCGTCTGTGCTATAGCTGAGGACTCTTGCCTGGAAGTAACTGTTGATTATTCTCAACAGGTACCTTGGGGTGTGAATTCGACTCAGGGTGGTGAGGATGTTGTTCTACCGTGCCGACTTAAACGCGTTTCTGACATCCTGGGTCATGACAGCACAGTATTCTATCGTTCTGCCACGCCAGCGCTTGCCTTTGCGGTGGAGATGATGGTCTGGATGGCTTTGACCGTGGATCGCCCCCGCCGAAAGCCATACTGCCGGGCTGAGAGGCCGCCAGTGTATACGTATAGCCGTTAATGTAAATCAAGAAATTTACATAAAATTATGTTATTGCAATAATTGTGATTTGGAAAAAAGTGCAAGCTTCGCGGAGCCGGTAAGACATAAATTCTGTCTTTTTTTTTCAAACCTTCAAGACCTACATTGCCATCTTCCGCTATAAAGCGTTACCAATGAGCAGCAAGTATTGTTTAGTTTCGTACGCTTGACTTTCGGCAAATTTTCTTTTCGGTCCAATCGACTTTTGTATTTACTTGCTTTCGTATTTAAGGTGGCTCGTCAGCAATCATAACAATAGTACAGTGAGGCGTCTGTCTGTCTGTCTCTTTCTCGCATTAGGCAGGCAACCGCTCGCACTATTCGAAATCAATGATTTGACGCACATTTTGTTTAATTACTCATTAGTTAGTACGGTAAGGGGTACTTTTTAACATACCAATCGAAAGGTAGTGACTTGAAGCATAACATATTCGTTTTTGGTTAAGATCAGTAGTACACCTATAGGGATTCTGCGACATCCCCTAAATTAGGGGTAGTTTTCACCCCTATTTCGAGGGGGGTTGTTTCCACCCCCTCTAATTTGTTTATAATTTTACCCCCTAATTTGTTTATAATTCTACCCCATAATTTGTTTATAATTTTACCCCCTAATTTGTTTATAATTCTACCCCATAATTTGTTTATAATTTT
>CACVKI010145187.1:138139-160839 GCA_902732785.1 Trichogramma evanescens | reverse complement strand
AAGTGCGAAAAGACATTTGAGTTTAGAAGTCATTTGAGTAGACACCAAATATCAGAACACAAAAGCTGCAGAGATTTTTCATGTGATCAGTGCGAGAAAAAATTTAAGAAAAAATCGAGTTTGTCTACGCATCAAAAATTGGTACACAAAAATCGCGATGATTTCACGTGCAACAAGTGCAAGAAGAAATTTGAAAATAAATCAAGTTTACTCAAGCACAATAAAATATTCCACGAAGTTTTCAAAAATTACTTATGTGAAATGTGTGCAAAGAGATTTGATACAAAACATAGTTTGCTCTTGCACGTAAGGACAGTACACAAAAATCGCAAAGATTTCGCATGCGACAAGTGTGAAAGTAAATTTGAACAAAAAAGGACTCTGCTCATTCACTATAGGAAGGTTCACGAAGGTCGGGAGCATGGCACCTTAAAAGTCTACAAAGATAACTTATGTGACAATTGCGGAAAAAAATTTGAGGGTAGAAGTAATTTGATCAAACACCAAAAAACAATCCATGAAAATCGCAGAGACTACGTATGCGACAAGTGCGAAGAGAAATTTGGACAAAAATCGAAATTGATTGGACACCAAAAAACAGTACACGAGGGTCGTGATTATTTGGCTTGCGATAAGTGCGAGACGAAATTTGGGGATCAAAGCAATTTGATTAAACACCAAAAGTTAGTTCACGAAGGTCGGAAAGATTACGCATGTGGTAAATGCGAGCAAACATTTGGAATAATACAGAATTTGCTTATTCATCAAAAAATAGTTCACAAAGGTCGCAAAGATTTTGCATGCGATAAGTGCGAAATTAAATTTAGAATTAAATCAGATTTGTTGAAGCATCAAAGGATAGCCCATAAGGATCAGAAATATTTCGCATGTAACAAGTGCGAAAAGAAATTTGGTTATTCATTCAATTTGATAAAACACCAAAAAACAGTACATGAAGGTCGAAAAGATTTCGCATGTGACAGGTGTGAGAAAAATTTTGGACATAAATCACATTTGCTCGACCACCAAAAGACAATCCATGAGGGTCGCAAAGATTACGCATGTAATAATTGTGAGAAGGTATTTGCACGTAATAGGCATTTGCTTTTTCACCAAAAAACAATACACGAAGGTCGGAAAGATTACGTATGTGACAAGTGCGAAAAGAAATTTACCCAAAAAGGCAATTTGCTCGCCCATATAAAGAGGATCCACGAAGGTCGCAAAGATTACGTATGCGACAAATGCGAGAAAATATTTGGAACTGATTCCAAGTTGTTAAACCACCGAAAGGCAGTCCACGAAGGTCGCAAGTATTACGGATGTGACATTTGCGAAAAGAAGTTTAGATTTAAATCGACTTTGCTCTTACACCAAAAGACTGTTCATGAAGGTCGCAAAGATTACGCATGCGGCGTATGTGAAAAGAAATTTGGACACAAATCTAGTTTAGTTTTTCACCTAAAGACAATACACGAAGGACGTAAAGATTACGCATGCGACTATTGCGAGAAGAAATTTGGACAAAAATCGCATTTGCTCTACCATCAAATGACAGTACATAAGAATCGCAAAGATTTTGCTCACGATGATTGCGAGAAGAAATGATGATTGACTATTGTAAATATTTATGGACACTTATACATAGGCTTAAGCACAAAATTTCAATAAATATTCTGTCAAAATTATTGACTCTTACCTGCAACCAACTATCATTACATCTTTGTACTGTGTTGTTGTAGTGTATTTTCAGATTTCACGACGTACGACTAATTATTATACTCTCCATTTGTTTTTTAACTATATTGGAGCTGCAAACAAAATAAGGATTTAGTAGTTTAGTTTAGTAAACTACTGAATTTTTGATGAACTCACATTATAATATTGTGACTCTAAATTTATCAAACTTATACTTGTGAAATATTTTGATAAACTTGCTGACAGACTGATTATTGCTACTAAGAGAGAAATGATCGATGATAAGTTTTTAGTGTAAAAAACATTGAATAATTCAATTGAAACCACAATATGTTTTCTAAATTTCTTCATAATCAGTAAAAGCTCTGATAATTGTTTTATCATTATCTGAATACTATTATCAATCCAAAATCGTATACTAGAGCTTTTCGAATTATGTGAGTGGCAAACGAAAGTTTTCATGGAGGCAGCACTTTTTTCGATACGCCAATGTACACACACAACGTTTCTTTCGTTTTTTCTGTCCTCCCAGTTTTTTCCCTACCCATTTACAACGGACTGTTGTACATCCTTATGAGGGCCTAACTACACATATATATAGTTCACAAAAATCAAGGCATGGCGTGGGGGCTGCCAATTATTAAATATTACAATTTTTGATTATACATGGGCACAAGAATTTATTTACTCTACTTACTGTACTTGGTTTTAAAATGTAAAAAAACTCCAAGAATGAATCTTCGCTAAGTTAGAATTTTGAAATTGTTTAAAATATTGTAAGTATAATAAATCGATAACTGAGAATTGTAAACAATATGATCATAAACGATTCTCACATAGCTCTTCGACACACTTATCATATTTATAAGGAAAATAAATTAGTTTAATGTTGTCTTTCCCGACGAAGCAAGCCATAATACGAAAAGATAACTCATTGAAATTACGTGGCACCAAGTAGAAGGATCGATCGTTTATTGTTGGAACCAAAATGGATAAAAGTGAAAAGAAATTCGAGGAAGTTATCTTGGAAAATAATTCAAGTGGACATGCCATTGTTGTTTTAGATGACAGCAAATACATTTGTGATATTTGCCAGGAGGCATTTACTCTAGAATCTAGCATGATAACACACCGAGACACGATTCACAATGAACGAAAAGATTACTCGTGCGACAAGTGTGAGAAGACATTCGAGTTCCGAAGTCATTTGAGTAGACACCAAATATCAGAACACAGAGTCCAGAAAAATTTTGCATGCGACCAGTGCGAAAAGAAATTTGTGAAACAATCGAGTTTGTCTACGCATCAAAAATTGGTACACAAAGATTACAAAGAATTCACGTGCGGCAAGTGCGAGAAAAAATTTGAAAATAAATCAAGTTTACTCAAGCACAAAAAAATATTCCACGAAGTTTTCAAAAATTACTTATGTGAAATGTGTGCAAAGAGATTTGATACAAAACATAGTTTGCTCTTGCACGTAAGGACAGTACACAAAAATCGCAAAGATTTCGCATGCGACAAGTGTGAAAGTAAATTTGGAAGTAAATCATATCTGTTAAAGCACCAAAGGACAGTCCATGAGGATCAGAAAGATCACGCATGTGACAAATGCGAGCAGAAATTTGGCCAAAAATCGAAATTGATTAGACATCAAAAGATCGTACACGAAGGTCGGAAAGATTATGCTTGTAACCAATGCGAAAAGAAATTTGGAAGAAAATTGAATTTGCTCTTGCACCAAAAAACAGTCCATGAAGGTTGCAAAGATTTCGCATGTGACAAATGCGAGAAAAAATTTGGAGATAAAGCCAATTTGATTAAACACCAAAAGTTAGTTCACGAGGGTCACAAAGATTTTGCATGTGACAAGTGCGAGAAAAAATTTGGAGAAAAATCGAAATTGATTAAACATCAAAAGACAGTCCATGAAGGTCGAAAAGATTACCAATGCGACAAGTGCGAAAAGAAATTTGGGGATCAAAACTATTTAATTATTCACCAAAAGATATTTCATGAAGGTCGTAAAGATTACGCATGCGAAAAATGCGAGCGGAAATTCGGGAGAAAAACAGAGTTGTTTCAACATCTAAAGATAATCCACGAAGGTCAGAAAGATTACGCATGCGAAAAATGCGAGAAGAAATTCGGGAGAAAAATAGAGTTGTTTCAACATCTAAAGATAATCCACGAAGGTCAGAAAGATTACGCATGCGAAAAATGCGAGAGGAAATTTGGATTCAAATCAGATTTGTTTCGGCACCAAACGGTAGTCCACGAAGGTCGAAAAGATTACGCTTGTAACCAATGCGAAAAGAAATTTGGAAGAAAATCGAATTTGCTCTTGCACCAAAAAACAGTACACGAAGGTCAGAAAAATTTCGCATGCGACAAGTGCGAAAATAAATTTACTCAAAGAAGTAATTTGCTCATCCATCTGATGACGGTCCATGAAGATCGTAAAGATAACGAATGCGACGATTTCGAAAGAAAATTTGGGAGTAAATCAGTGTTGTTAAAGCACCGAAAGATAGTTCACGAAGGTCGCAAAGATTACGCATGCGACGAGTGCGAAAAAAAATTTGCGGATAGAAGCAATTTCATGAAGCATCAAAAAACAGTTCACGAGGGTCGCAAAGATTTCGCATGTGACAAGTGTGAGAAAAAATTTTCACAAAAACAAAGTTTGCTCTACCACCAAAGGACAGCACACGATAGTCGCAAAGATTATGCATCCAAATTATAAAAATTTGGAGAAAAACGGACTTTGCTCTTACACCAGAAGACAATCCATGAAGGGCAAAAAGATTACCAATGCGACAAGTGCGAAAAGAAATTTACCCAAAAAGAAAATTGGCTCATCCACCAAAAAAAATTACACGAGAGTCGCAAAGATTACGCATGAGACAATTGCGAGAAGGTACTTCGACAAAAATGTGCGTTACTTTCGCACTGAAACACAGTCCACGAAATTCAGAATGATTTCGTAAGTGGGAACGGAAATTTTAAGAGTTTCGAATAGAAATTCGAACGCAAATGTAATTTTTTCTACCATCAAAGGATTGTACTCGAAAGTCACAAAGATTTTATTCACGACAATTGTGAAAAAAAAGGATGATTGACTATTGTAAATATTTATAGATATTTATAATATGGTTAAGTACTACATTTCAATAAATTATTTTGTCAAAATGATTGACTCTGACCTGGTATCAACTATCATTACACCTTTGTACTGTGTCGTTGTAGTGTATTTTCAGATTTCGTGTACGACTAATTTACTATACTCTCAGCAAAAGCTCTCGTTATCGTTTTTTATCGATCCAAAATCTCATATTAAAGCTCTTTGAATCACGGGAGAGGCGAACGAAAGTTGGCACGAAGGCGACACTTTTTCCAATCCACCGCTGTAGACACACAACGTTTCTTTCGTTTTTTTCTGTCCTCTCATTTTTTTCCTTCCCGTTACAACGGACTGTCGTACATCCTTGTGAGGGCGCCGCAGAGTCGAAAAACTTAAAATTAATTCGAATCGACGCCTAATTGCCTGGTAATCGTATATCGTTCGAAGAGAGAAGAGTAAAGAGATCGAGCTACTTTCATCGAAAAGTTCTCCTTTTAAATTTTCGACATTGCACTTTTTATACGAAAAGTATTGAGAAATTCCGCGCGATTCTCGCTCGCTCGGCAGCGGCGGGAAGAGGAGGACACGAACCAACTATATATATGCGGGTCCCCGCTTATTAGAAGCAATTGTCCATATAATTGTCGAAGTTTTCCCAGTCGCTCGTATAGGCACTAATTAAAGCCGGTAAACTATGGAAAATTCTATAGCTGTACTTCGGGGCAGCTTGAATTGTATTTCAGCCGATATTCTCTCTCTCTCTCTCTATCTCTGTCTCTCGGTGCTCTTCCAATTCTATTTCGGCCGAACGAAAGCAAACTATTAAAAGCTGCGCGCATAAATTTGCGCCGGTCCGTTCATCAGTGCCGTTCAATGTCAGCAGATTCGCTGCTGCTGGTACGTGTACCTGCATACATATATAAATTTGTGTCTGTGTGTGCGTGGCGAATCATTCGGAAATCAGTTACCCATGGGCAACTTCAAATTACACATTCGCCGCTGCCAACCCGTTACCTATATATATATATGTGTGTGTGCTCGCCCGAGAGGATCACGTGCCGTGGCATTACGCACGTACGAGCTCCGGTGCGCGGAGGAGTTTGATGCTCGAGCTGCTGTTTTAGAAACTCGGCAGCACCAGACCCTGCTCTCGGTGCGGTTTGCCCTCCCTTATATGCTATGCACGGACACGAGCTAGACGACGACGACGACGACGACGACGTTCGTTGAGAAAAATCTCGGCACACGATGGCCTATATTTCGAGGCTGCTGGGATATCTCTCTTATCCACATGGAAAATCTTTACATCGAATTTCAGGTGTATTAAAACTACGAAAGCTGTGAGAGATAAATCACAACTTCTGCTGTCGTTAATAGCCAATGTATTACGAATATCTAATGAATTTGTTGCAATCCGTATCTAGAGTAGAACAAAGTCGATTTAAATTGCAGCGCAGAGGCTTCGTAACGCTTCCCAAGCATCAAATCTAAATGGAATCTCAAAGATCAATGCTATTTTAATTTTTCAAAATCCACTCACGTGTATGAATATTGAAAAAAAAAAATCAGATACTCTCTCGGCTCGCTCGGAAAAGCTCAAGCCCTCCCCGCGGAGGCATCCATCGACCGAAGATTGAGGCGGCGTGCCTGGGATTTTTCGCCATACGTACATGCACGAGGGTAGAGATGGAGAGGGAGAGAGAGAAAATATATATAATGTATACATTTTTTTTCTTTTTTCTAAATTGCACTTCACTCTCGGGGGCTCGGAGAGAGAGAGAGAGAGAGAGAAAATCTGTTTTTCCCGAAAGTAACGAAATTCCGCGTGTACTCGCGCGCGCCCAGACGCGCTTCTGCTGCTGCTGCGCTATATATAATACGTACAGCTGCCTGACGTACGCGAGGATCGACAGTTTCACTTTACTCGTGTGCCGAGCGCACACCATCGCCCGAAAAGGAGTAGTACAGCGGCGGAGTACAGTGGGAGGCTTTTTTTCCTATACATATACGCGAGCGCGTTCGAGGGAAAAAGAGATGTTTTACTTTTTTTACTCTTCTCTCTCTCTCTCTCTCTCTCTCTTTCCTTCCTTCCTGTGTAGCTCCCAACCCAACCCGACGTCTTTCGATCCTTTATTTCTCGCGCAGAGAGCTGTCCTAAAAGTCACACTGTACGCGCGAACCGCGCGGAATGAAAATCCAGTTGCCGAGTCGAGATCTACACACGCACACACGTATACGTAAAGTCGCAGTGACGTTGATCCAATGTCTATTCGTCGGATATCGACTGTAGCTATACACATACCTTAAGACTAGATCTACCAACGCGATCAGCTCTGGCATTCCGAACAGTACAAAAAAGTCGACACTAAAACTGCGGTGGAGTCTCGCATCTTAGGGTTTCAGGATTTTCTGGATTTTATAAAATTACCCTTGAGCTGTGTCGGTTTTTACTATTCAAAAATTGTTACGAGAACTCAAATACAATTCATCGATGTTATAACCATCTAAACTTTACACGATATCGTACTAAAAATTTGAAGAGAGAAAAAAACTCGCTCTCGTGCACGTATGTATATCTCGCACATAAAGTTCTCCAACATACGCTGCCAGTGAGAGAAAGAAAAGACGACGACGACGACGACGACGACGACGACGAAGCTCGAAAGAGACGAGAAAAATTTTTCGTCATTCCTCCCTTAGCTGGAAGCAGGTGTCACTCGCGAGGCTTCAAAAAGTTTATACCGGCGGGCGACACGTCTAGTAGAGCTTGCGCGAAGCTTTTCGCGACGCGTACCGACACGCGCCCGCCTCGGGATATACAAGGCGCGCCGATAAAACTCCCGAGCGAAGCTGCGCGCACATAATTACGGGCACGCATTCGCATATACGTATACACGTGTGTATATGCGTATAACCCATGGGCGAGAGACTTTTCCGTA
Source organism: Trichogramma evanescens (assembly GCA_902732785.1). Classification (NCBI taxonomy): domain Eukaryota; kingdom Metazoa; phylum Arthropoda; class Insecta; order Hymenoptera; family Trichogrammatidae; genus Trichogramma; species Trichogramma evanescens. Next base: position 153,078 of record CACVKI010145187.1, on the reverse strand, counting down.
AATGGAAGTCGTAAGTATTCGTCGGAAAGTTTGAGACTCGCGGGGATGTATGAGCGAATGCCGGATAACTTATAAATGTTTCCGAGTATGGTGTACGAAGATCGGCGCGCTCGGAGTTGAGCTTTATGCGTGGAATCGATCGAAACAGTTGGAATTGATTTCATTTTTTCTCAACCCTACCCCGCGTCGCTTCGTTCAGCTTTACACACGTGGCAGCAGGTGTAACTCGGGAGGTAAGTTCTCGTAATAAAGCACAAAACAAAATAATGAAAGAAGAAAAAGCTCACCTGTTTGACTTACTCGATTTTTTTAATGAAAATTCGACTCGTAGTAGTGAACAACATTTTTCGAGAATTTCGAAACTACGGCCAGGACGGATGCAAGCGTCATCAATCATACCAACCGATCGTAATCTTTTCTCTTATTTTCTTTATCTTATACTTGTGCGTGTAATTTGATACGTTTTCCGAGATGATAATTATGATGATTATACTTTATTACTGACCTTGATCGAGAAAAACAAAAAGGTTTCAAGGCTCGTGTAGTTAGTAATCGAGCTAAAGCCGAAGCTGATAAACACGATTCATTTCTTAATGATATATGCAGCAAACAATATTGGGGCTGGTATTTTTTTTAATCTTCGATTATGTCTACATTTTTTAACAAAGTTTCGAAGCTCGAAAACAATCGAGTATAGGTATTGGACTCGAACGCGAAAAAATGAAAACTCTACTCGATCGATCGTGACGAGTTTTTTTTCGGAAATACTCTGCCACTGCTGCACTGTCAAGGCAATCGCAGGAGGCAATTCCCGTGCGACTGCGAATAAAAAAAAGAACCGGAGCTCGCACCGCAGCGAAGCATATTTTTCATTCACGCGACCGGCAGTGGCATAGTATGTATAGTAGTAGCGGCCGCTGCACACCAGTACTATAGTACTTTCATCAGTGCCAAAAGTTTTTGCGCCGAGCCAAAGAGAGAGAAAGAGAGAGAGAATAAAAGTAGAAGCAGTATGCAAAGTGTTATTGTATACGCAGGGAATTTCTATACAGAGCTAAGCTCATTCGCATTAGAGGATTAAAAAACCACTGTTTGTCGAGGCGAAGTGTACACTCTCCCTCCGGCGGCAAAAGGAAAGGATCTTCGAGACGCGCGAGCAGCAGTTTTCCTCTTTTTCATTTCAACTCCTTTACTTTTGCCGCTGTAGGTCGTGCGCATTTATAATTTAAAAACCGCGAAATCGGGTCACGCTTTGAAGAGTTGAAACTTCAAAACTCGCGATGCAATTGAATCTACGCGGCTTTGAAACTGCATAGACAATGCGTTACTGTTATTTATTTTTATTGTATATTGTTGGAAAATTAATTTGTTGTTTGAACGTTCAAAGTAAAATAACAACTTTGTTCAATTTGTTTGTTGCAGGTTTCATCGAGGCGATGCTGCGCAAAGAAAACGCATAATCCCTAAATAAGAAGATTGAAATCTTAAAAATGGGTAAGATTTTGTAACCTTCAAAGAGATGGGATGATAGCCTCGAGGCTTTAATTTAGTCTCTTGTACATAGACAAAATTTACTCTTTAATCGAAAAATCGAGCTTTTAAAATTTCTCAAATGTCTCTGCAAAGTGACGCATACGAAAAATAGCGTCAAGTCGGTGAACTCTTTTTTATTATCGTGCAAACTGATGACAAAGCGAATCATTTTCTATTTTACCTCAGAAAAATCATAGAATTCTTAATTTTACAATTTGTCAGAAAAAATAAGCCCTGCGATGTACACATGGCTTCACGAGCCAAAGGGTTTTTCATGGCTAAACATGAAGAAATATTTATACGTACGAATTTTTCTCTTAATTTCACGTATTATTTTTGGGCTATTTTTCGTCCAAGCGAACGCCCGGCAAAATTGTGTTCTCTCTCTCGCTCTCAACACTGTTTTTGTAAAATATGAAAATTCCGTGCCCTTTTGTGCCGTGAACCTGTTATCCTCGCGTTATACAATAATAATAATCCGTTCGCCCGCGCCTACGTTGCAGTTTTGCCGCGCGCGCGTTACACGCAGCGAGCTCAAAAACATATTATATATTGTATCCAAAAAGTGGCCGTCATCTGCTGCACAACACACATGCGCGTATTTATAAATTTATTTCGATTTCCAGTGCTCGCGCGTTGGCGCGTCTGAAATTTCATTCATCGAGTGGCCCGTCCTGTTCGCTCGCGTTCTGCGCAGCCCTCCAGCTGTGTCATTTAATAATTTTACGCCGCGTAAAATCTCGTTATTAAATCCTAATAGGTCGAAAAACATTTCAACTGTATGCACGCGTCGGTGTACTATACGTACATATAATATGCGATCGACGAGAGAGGATAAAATGTCAAAAGGTCGCGCATTAATTAGTAACGCAAAGCACTTCCCTGTAAATATGCAAATTACACGGTGGATGTGTCTCGCTGGGATCATAATGTACACTAGCAGGCCAAGATGTTTTTTATGTGTATGTAGTACATAACTTACTAGGGAAAGCTTTTCAACTTTTTTATAATGAATATAAATATCATAGTTAATTGAATCAATACAAGAATACAATGAAAAAATACAAAAAAATATTTATTTTATCGATATGATATTATTAAACATATTACATTTGTCATGATTATTTAGTAAAAATTATACGCTAAACCCAGAAACAAAAATTTTGCCGCATACAAGTACAATCTGAACGGAATTGACTCCATCGAGAAAAAAGAGATCCCCACTGAAATAACCTTCAGAAGAAACGCGTAAACTCAAAATTATTTTCTGAGCGAAATTCGCTTCGCAGGGTGATTTTCTCTCAAACTAGAGAGTCGTCGAGCTTCCTCTAGAAAAATTATTTCAACGCGAATCTCGCCCCTAGTAGAAGTAAATTCTTTGAAAAAAAAATAAATTATGAAATCAGCTTTTTTTTATGGAATGTCAATTACTACATTTTTTTTTTAAACCAAAGTAATCGATGTACTTTTTGCAATTCTCACATGAATGTTACGTGATTTGCTTGAAGAAATTGAATAGGAACGGTTTATAAACAGTCATTTTGGTTTAGTAATAATTGTTACTGTCAGTCGAAGAAAACTGAAACTTATTTACATTTGACTTGAAGTTGATCTTGGCAAATGATTTTAACAATTGACGGTGCATCTCATCGAACGTTTTTGTCGGCTTGCCGGCTTTCGGCTCGGCTCCCTTGAGTTTGGTCGCGAGATTCGCGTAGTTCCACGTCGACTTGGTCTGAGATGCAGCAGTAGTAGTACCAATAGACGAGGCACCACCAACTTTCGGCTCGGCCGCTTTGAGTTTATTCGCGAGATTCGCGTAGTTCAACGTCGTCGACTTGGTTTGAGTCGCGGCAACGGTAGACCAGACAGATTTAACCGGAGATGCAGATCTACTTGTTGAGCTCTCGGTTTCTTTTTTATCCGACTCGGCAGCGGATCTCCATGCCGACGACGACGACGAGGCCATTCTCGCAAATGTTTTCGGCTGCTCGTCGGCCACTGCTGCTGCATCGGCTTCTTTCTCTTTTTTCGCGACACTCGCGTAGTTGAACGTTGACTTGGGTTCAGGCACGGAGGCTGCGGATGGATTTTCGATTTCTTTCTTCTTTGCTACGGCAGCGGACCTCCACGGCAGCGATGACGACGAGTTGGTTGTTGCACACGTTTTTGGCTGCTCGTCGACTATGGGATCGGCTTCTTTTGGGTTTTTCGCCGCGTTTGCGTAGTTGAACGTTGAATTAGATTGAGCTGGAGGAGGTTTTGGCGGCTGAATAAGTCTTACTCGACGGGCTGTTTTCGCAGCGTTCGCATAGTTGACTATTGCCTTGAGTTGAGTCTCAACACCCGCAGATGAACAAGATTCAACCGACGACGAGGATGTATTCAATGAACTTTCCATTTCTTTCTTATTCGATTCAACGACGACGGATCTCCATGACATCGACGAGCTGGTCGTCGTAATTACTTTCGGCTGCTCATCGACTTTTGCCGCAATTACTCTTGGCTGCTGATCGACTTTTGTATCAGCTGCCTCTTTGACTTTTTTCGCTGCGTTCGCATAGTTGAACGTGGACTTGGCTTGAGTCGTGGTGCCGGCGGACGAGGAAGACTCGACCGAAGACGCGGATCTGTTCAACGGACTGTCGATTTCCTTCTTGTTCGATTCGGCAACGGCGGATCTCCACGACAACGACGAGCTGCTCGTCGCAACTTTTTTCGGCTGCTCGTCGACGACCGTTGGATTGGCTCTCGTCGCAATTGTTTTTGGCTGCTCGTCGGCCTTTGCATCGGCTCTCATTACGAACGTTATCGACTGCTCGACGACTTTTGGATCGGCTGCCACTGCTTCCTTGGCTTTTCTCGCGGCATTCGCGTAGCTGAACACCGGCTGGGCTGGAGGTACTGTACCTGTAGAAGAGGAAGCCTCGACCTCGAGAGATTCAGATTTGCTCGATGAAATTTCAGCCTCGTCGAGGGGTTTCCAGGCCGATATCGGCGCGGGAGCTTCGAACGATTCCGGAGTTTCCGGTGGATTCGACGAGTTGAACGACTCGCAGGACGACGTCGACAGTTTGGCTTTTCGCTCGGTATGCACCGGCTGGACGATTTTTTTGTTGACGAAACTATCCGTTGGCTGCCAAAAAAAATCATCTCATTAAATTCTCCAGTTCAGTTTCTTTATTTCGCCAAACTCGCTCTACCTTCCACGTGTTTCCCTTGTTCTCGATGTACTGATGCCTGGACCTCTCGTTCCTGCGGAAGTTCTTGCGCTCGGCCGGCGCCAATCCGGTGGGCTGAATGAACACCGGCAGATCGGCGAGATTCTCGCCGGGCTGGTAGCAGCTGCCGCCCGCCGCCTCGGTCTCCCAGTCCTCCTCGCTCTGGGCGGGCACGATCATGAGCGGCCTCGTGGCCGGCGGCACGTTGAGCTTCACCTCCTGGTCCTGGCTCTGGAAGTGCAGCACCGACAGTCGCGACTCGCACTCGCCGAGATGGTACTGCGACGAGAATGAAAAAGAAATGAATTGAAATTTTTTTCGCTTGCATTAAAAATTGCGCAACTCGAACCTCGAACTCGACGGCGTTGACGATGTGATTGGCGTCGTAGGGGCACTGCTTCTGGCCACCCTGGCCCTTGTGGTTCTCGCGGCACTTGGTCAGGTGGATCTGGAAGCGCGACTTGAGGGCGCGATGCGCCTTGTTGTAGGGACAGGTGACCCACGTGTCGTCGTTCATTTTGCTGTTGGAGAAAAAAAAATAAATAATTACAATTGTAATGTAATGATCGCCGCGATCGATGACGTATGGATTTTCCAACGAACGAACAGTAGCAACGAACGAGGGCTCGATTGGATAATTTAATTACATAAACAAAAGGCAGCCGTGCGCGAGCTACTGTGTTTACTTGTTGGTTAAGTATTTACTTGGCGTTCGCGAGACACTTACCTGCAATGGTTTTACCGGCTCTTATAAATTGTAGTAAAAACGGCAGCGAGACGAAACCAGCACACTTTTTTTCTCAGAATAAACTAAACTCGAGCCAAATGAAAACAACGAGCACTGCAGACTCGATGATGAACCCCGCCGCCGCGGCACAGAAGGACGCGACGAGTCGGTAAAATTATGCAGACGATGCTTTTCGATCGACGGCGATTATATATCCTACCGGCGCACAGTGTGATTTCGATTTATCGTGTATCAAATGACTCGATTACGCGACGAATAGTTGTTATCGATGATAAATGGAACACCGGCAAAAAATAAACACTTCATAACTATCCGAATAAATCGCGCCTGTGTACACCTTTGCCGCGAGGCAAAAAAGTCGGAGCTATTACGTCGTCGCGTGGACCGCTGCGTACAACCCACTGTGCGCGACGTACTATATACCTATTGTGTGTGTGTGTGTACAGCACACGAGATCGCAGCGGCTCGCTCGCGCGCATTGTTGACATGTCGTAGCGGTCGACACGCAGAGTAGCGATCATCATTCGTGTAATATACCGAACGCCGAGTCGCGCGATTTATTTTGTCACGCGAGAGAGAGAGACAGAGGGAGAAATGGAGGGGGGAGAGACGACAAGTGCGATATTACATTGGGTCGCTCGGCGCGTGAAATTGTTCGTAAATTCCGATGTGTGACACGGGTGTAAGGAGTGTGGACCAGCGCCAGGCGCCAATTAGAATTTGATAATATTATAGTCGGTAATTAGATTACGTTCATATAGTTGAGCAAAGTGATGATGTTTTTTAATGCATACGTGACTCGAAATCTTTAACTTGCACGATCGCATATCGATAGAAATATTAAAACTCATTATTTTTATTAATTGATAAACGATGCTTCAAATCTGTAAAATTGGGGTAAAAAAGCCAATAGATGGACGGTCGACTAGTGATGATAAATGCAATTACTTTATAATATTCATTGATTTTTACCCCAATTTTGCAGATTTAAAGCTTCGTTTGTCAATTCATAAAAGTAATGAGTTTTGATATTTCTATAGATACTCGATCGTCCAAATTAAAGATCTCGAGTCACGTATATGCATTTAAAACATCATCACTTGGTTTGAAATGTATGAAGGTAATCTAATACCGGATATAATTAACAGATTCATTCTTACACTCAAAATACAAAGCCATTCTTAATCTTATGCAAAAGATTCCTATAGCCATAAAAATTTACCTTTCAGTGTCCGGCAACGGTCTTTATCTTCTCGAGCTTTGATGTCACGGCGGCTATCTCATATTTCATTCATGATTTTTCATTGTGATACTCTGTGTGCATCATGACTAAGCGAAGCACACGAGTGTCTTATGCTCTCCGAGTAATAGCCAGGCGCAATATGATCGTCATTTGCATACGAGTAGCATAGTATCCGCTCACGTAGCAGCGATTCCTTCCAGCCCCCCCTCGAGACTCGTTTAGCTCTTCGTTTGGATTTCTCGCAGCCATCATCTCGCGACTGAATTTTTTGTGACCGTCTCTCTCTCTCTCGCGCGCGAATTATGGATTATTATTCCGCTCTTCTGTTGAAGTTGGATGAAGCTTTTGATGTACTATAATGTACGCGTAATAATCGTACGTTATTTTTTTTCCATGTACCGCATTTTTCTCCCTCTCGTTAGAGCTATTGTTCTGGTATTGAATTTTTTTATTTTGTTGTAGAAATTATTTAAATCTCGGCTTCTTTCATTTCATTTATTTTTCTACGCGCGTCGTATTCGCTATCTGCATAACTGTTTTTTTTTTTGGAGAGAGCAGTCGTACCTCGTACATAGATAAAAACACTTTTTCCCTCATATCTTGGTTAATAGGCAAGATACTAGAAAAATAACTACACCAATCGATTCCCCGTAAAATGTAACATTTATATGCACTATCAATTTAAAAAGTGTCAGTGTAAAATTGTTCATGATAACAACAAATGCAAAATTATTGTCCATCTGACTTCTTTCACGAAAATCACTTGCTGCTGTCGATGCGATCACATGCGTGCTTGACTGGAATTTCTATAAGTAAAAATTGTAACATTCCAGATAAATAAATTATTATTTCAGGATTTTATGTGTTTCTACACTTTTTTACTTTTTACGTTCACAACATTATTATGTACTTTATTTTTAAAATAATTAACAGAAATATGATTGAAAAAAAGTAGAAGCTAAAAGTATAAGCTAATGCTTTACAGTCTCCAAAATCGATACGATTACCGCTAGGAGGAGCTTCGGTCGATTTGCGCTTCCTAACTTTGACTGACGCAGATAGCGAATATAAACTCGAAAATTGGCACGTTTTAGTAGAATTGAAAAGTTTTCTTGACATTGCCGACGAAAATTTAAAAAATTATTATTTTATCTATTGTACAACTTTCCTCCTAATTTTGAACCGTGAATTTCTTAGGAAATTTTTGTCTTATCTACCAGTTGAACGAATTGAATTTTTCCCGCGCATCGTTCGAGTTTACGCTCCATTTTCAAAGTCGCAGTTGTACGTGGATCGCGGAACGGACCCAATAAAGTGGCAGCTAATCCGTGAAAGTAGCCTAACTACAACGCCTCTGCGGCATCGTGTCTCTCTTTCTCTCTACCTCGTGGACGTGTCTTTTACTTTCTTTTTAGTACAGGTTACGACTTCGCAACGTGTGGACAACGCGGCAAGATTGAAAATTTTACATCATTGTATCGAGTGTGTGTTGTGTGCTATAATGGATATAAAAATGGCCTATAATTATGAAGAAGAGCATATCAAGTACGAGTTAGGAAAATTGCGGAAGCTGCTAGAAAATATCAATTGGGAGATCGAAGAGGAGCGACACGAATTTCGTCGTCAACTCTCATGGATATATCATTTGTACGAGGGGAAGCCCGGTTTCCCGGCGCTCCGAGGTTTGTTTCAAAAGAAGGAGTTCGACCTTCTTCTCGGGGACACCGTTAAAAGACCCAACGGATTCTGCATACTCGTGGCTCACAGCGGCTACAAGGACCAGCCCGACCTGGACGCATACGGCCGGCCAGTGACGCGCTGCACCACAGCGCTGCATCACGCGGTCAGATGCGGCGTGCTCAGGTACGGTGACCGACCGGTCACCGACTATCTCTTCAGCATCTACGATCGATTCGACGTTAACTACGTCGATGAGGATGGCTTGACGCATCTCCACGTGGCCTGCAAATTCGGCCGCGTAGACCTGGTGGAGAAATTCTTGAAGGCCGGCGCGGATCCCAATTGCGTCGTGGCGAGCACGGGTGAGTCGACGCTGCACTTCGCGCTGCAGATCTCTCACGACGAAGGCGCTCAGAAACCGTTCCTGGGTCGCAGACACTTGTTCAGGCTGCTGCTAAAGTACGGCGCCAATCCGAATCAAGCCGATCACGCGGAGGGACAGACTCCGCTGCACATCGTTTGCAAAAAATCGAGTGTGGAATTCGGCCCGAGCGAAGATTGGTTCTTACCGAAGATGCTGTTCTCGCTCTGCAATAAAAAATATCGACCGGTGCAGGTCAATGCTCGGGACAGATTGGGCAACACACCGCTGAACTTGGCTTTGAAGAGTGGAAACGGGCTAGTAGTACCGTTGCTGCTGAATAATGGCGCCGATCTGAATCTGTCCGATGTGGATGGAGTGGCTCCCAAGGATATCGCTGGCGAGAACTTGGCCAACATGTTTTCCGAGAAATGTGCTATAGAACCATCGTGGAGCAGCTGATTCAGCCTTTTTTTTTATTTTATATACTGATATTAAATATTGTAGATTTTTCATAAGCTTCAAATAAATTTTATTTTAGTTTTATTGACGTATTAACAAAAAAAAAGTTTAAAGTTATTTTATATAGTGTCAACCATCCAGTGAATGAATGGTTTCCAAAAATTCGACATAAATCACATTATAATAACCACAATAATTTTTTTTATTTATGAAGTAGATGATTTTCAGATTTTAATGCTCTTAATTAACAAGTTTACATATGAATTTAATAATAATTGTTAAAGTACAATCTATTATTGAATTAATATTATTTGAAAACGTATTTTACCAGTAAATGAAAGCCCCGAACCACTGAATGAACCACCGGATCACATTGAAGAGTTTATATTAAGTAGTTTACTTTGAGTAGTTTAACTCATTAATGATTGTAAAAATCTTCCAGGAGTAATCGATTCTTGACGATTAGATTCGATGAATTCATAACCTCTGCAGCGAAGATATAATAGGATGTCTATTCAATCACTGGGTAAATATTGATTATGCCTATTTTACCCAGTGATTGAATGATTTTATGCACTAGCGTGTAATATAAATAGATTTACTAATAAAAAATGGTTTTTATTAAAATCAAACTGTTGTTGTTAAAAGTGCTGTTACCCAAGAAAAGATGAATGATTGTTACAAAATTTATTATCACAATATTCATTATTTAATTAATTTAATGTACTAGCCATTCATTTATTGGTGGTCGTTCATTCACTAGTCAGTTTTCCCTACAAATGTACAAAGGCAACCCACAAATTCCGCGCGCCGACCCAATGCGCCTGCACACACCGATCCAGCCAACACGGCGGATCGTTGATGGTATATTATGATAAGAACGTGTTAAGAATGGGCTACTTGAGTCATAAGTATCTTACGTTTTTTTATAGCACTGTACTAAATTCACGTTTAGGCCCCCTTTGGCGAGATATAAGGTGCTCATAATAGCGTCGCGATGCAATAATGAGCAGCTTAAGTCACGGCAAAGTGTGACTTACACGTGAACTTTAGCCACGCAGTGCTATAAAATGTTTGAATCAAATACATTTCAAAATCAAAAAAATATATTGCGCTGTCTTACTTGTACATAGTTTGTATCTTGTAGTTCGAGCGTATTACTAACATGCCCGAAAGACCGTTACATCTATTTCGAGACGTTTTATTGCTTTTCACACTTTTCACTCCGAGACATGTATTCAGACTTTTCTTGACTGACGTCATAAGAGTCTTCTAGATTCTTCTACTTCCTTCCTGATCACCGATGTTTTTCGGCTATGTGTCATAAATAAATGACAATGCATTCCCATTATGTTCTTTATTAGTTATTTACACATCAAGGGCTGGTAGTGGCGTGGATACAGTCGAGGTGTGTTTGCAGCGTTGGGGCACTGTAGGCGCCAAGGCCGCGTAGCGAAGCTTCGCTTTGGTTTGCTACGGTTCGGTTACGTATTATATTATGTTTCTTCATTAAACATTGATTTGAACTACGATAATATTTTATCGTAAAATAATAATTAGATCATAGTTGAATATTAAATAACGCATATGTGTAACGAGAACATTGATTGCGATGTCGCTGTCGCCAAATTTTTTTGTATATGTACCAATCGGACAATTTTTCTGCCACTTGCGGGAATTGACCATACTCCATCTGTTGATGAAGCTTTGATTATGGTAAAAATTGTTACAATATAAAATAATTTTTGAAATATTTATCCTTAAATTTTCGCATAATCGATAGTAAAATTTGCTACATACCAATTTTTACCATGTTATTATAGCAATTTTTGAATTACAAAGTTACAAAAATAACCCGATAATATAGTAATATTTAGTATGTACATAGAAGGAAATGCCTATAATCCGACTCTGAGACAATAGTACGAGCGAATATAGTAATTTTTGGTTACGAATTTGTTGATATTTAATATAATATTTCTCTCCGTGTAGGCACGGAATAGTTATTTCCTGGTTGACTCTATTCAGCATCACTTGGTTTATTGCCGAGACACGGCATAGTCGCCTTACCTCCGATAATTTTATTCGTCAGCCAGCAGGCTCGTCGCTGCAGGTACGGGAATAATTATCTTCCTCTCCGGTAGACTCTATTCAACAGCACTTGGGTTACTTGAGTTACCTCTTGGGGTCTACTTGGGGTCCCCCAATAAACCTCGCAAGCCAAGTTCAGAGGAGTCGCTCCGTCCTCGTTGACCGAGTTCGGCTCGGCGCCACGTCTCAGCAGCGCCAGGATAGCCCCCTCGTCGCTGCAGACCACGGCGGAGTGCAGAGGTGTGTTACCCCAGCGGTTCGAGGTATCGACTCGCACCGTCCGCCGAACGTCGTCGATCACCTGGAAAAAGAACTCCGCTTGGCCTTTGTCATCTTGTCTCTTGCAGCTGACGCGCAGAGGATCGAACCCATTCTCGTCGGTCAAATTCGGATCGGCGCCTCCTCTCAACAGCAGCTTGGCCACTTCTCTGTGACCGTATCTCAAAGCCAAGTGCAGCGGCGATGGTCGCAGTAATTCGCGTCGAACCTGTCATAAATTTGGAAAAACTCCTCGACCATCGGACGGCTGGTGCAGGGATTGAATCTGTATTAAGCCGCGAGATGTGCCAGTGTGTTGCGACGCAGCAGTGGCTTGCCGTCTTCGTCGACTTGGGGCTCGTCTCTGTAGCCGGTCCCGATCACAAAGTCAACGATTGCTTTTCCGTGATAAGCCATCTTGCTTCCGATAGTGGTATCCATGGAACTTTTGAGAATACGCTAGATTTCTTCGAGTCGAAAGATGAGTCGAAGATCCGGTAGTGGGCCCTGCCAATCGCTGATTATGTGATAAAGTGTTGATTCGAGTTGATTTTCTTCCATCTCCCGATTGAAATTATCTCGAAAATTCATCAATTTCGCTAGACTTGCTTAGTTGCCGACGTCAGCCATGGCCGTTTTTCCGCGCACTCACACACGACACACACAATCGTTTACATTTTAAAATATCTTATAATTATAAAAAAATTTGTTCACGAAATTATTACTCGATGCTGCTGTCGCATGTGAACGGTGTCGTAACTCGTACTGACTATGTATTCACTAAAATCTCAATAAAATCTAAAAAAAAGTTGGGTCCATATAAATAAACACATGGGAGGCGAATTATTTAAAGAAAAAAGCGAAAATCGTGAATCCAGTGTAGTAAAGGCCACTCGTGTGTATGAAGCATATCGACGCTCGACCACAAAGAGCCGCACGTGTTTTCATTTAAATTAACCCATTAAGTCCCAAGAGGACGTTTTTTCGACAGTCATTTCGGTCGTTGTATTTTTGATGAAAATGGGGTCAAAAAAATATACGAGTAGCCTGTTCTTATGTAAAATTTAATGCCCTTTAAGAATCTGAGCTTAGATTTTCGAAAAAATGATCAGGTCAAAAGTTATGGTTGATTTTATAAAAAAAAACGTGATTTTGAAAAAAAAATTTTTTTATTTTTCGATTTTCCAAACGGAAACCATTTAAAATCTCATGGTTTTCGTACAAATATCGCGTCCTCGATACCTAAACTAAAAGTTAGCGGGGTTCCGATTGCAAAGATAATTGTTTAAACAAACAAAATGGCGATAGAACAACGAAAAAATGAATGAAAACTTCTAGAATTTTTACCCAAAAACGAAGGACCTGAGAAAAAAGTGGATTTTCTTACTTCATTTTCTCCAATCGGAACCCCGCTAACTTTTAGTTTAGGTATCGAGGACGCGATATTTGCACGAATTCCGTGAGATTTCAAATGGGTTCCATTTGTATAATCGAAAAATAAAAAAATTTTTTTTTTCAAAATCACGTTTTTTTGGATAAAATCAACCATAACTTTTGACCTGATCATTTTTTCGAAAATATGAGCTCAGATTCTTAAATGGCATTAAATTTTACATAAGAACAGGCTACTCGTATATTTTTTTGAACCCATTTTCATCAAAAATACAGCGACCGAAATGAGTGTCGAAAAAAACGTCCTCTTGGGACTTAATGGGTTAACCCATGAATATACTACCTCGTCGGGAGCGTCGATATGCGACGATAATGATTCGATCTTTTAAATTTTTCACTCGCGATTGGTGCACATTTTTTTTTCTTCAACATATATTTTGCGATTGCAACACGGGCAAAATATTTGTATTTAATTACGTATTTTTTGTTGCCGTTGCGTATCTCCTTACAAAGATAAACAATATTTAAATCTTTCTTCGTTGCATTATTCCCCTGTTCATCTACTCACGTTGCATTGCAAATCATCTTCGCTATTTCTCTTTAATCTCTTTTCCTCCGCACGCTGTATGCATAATAATAAAGCGAGTGACTCGTTATACGAGGACTGCGATGCGTCCAATCTTTATGCCAAGCTCTTTCGCGTTTCTTCGAAGCTCTCGTTTTTCTCACTCCGTCTCTCTCTCTCATTGTATAATCACTCGTTTATAAACTTGACATTTTTTTCGCCTCGAAAAATAAAGAAAAAGAAGATGCAGAGGCGAACGCGTTTATGCAGGCAATCGAATGGTCTACTCTTGGCGCGCATTGGCGCGAGACGATAGTTAGAAAGATGGATGGATCGAGTGGGCGAGGGTATACAGGATGCGTTCGTACATAACTTTCTCTCGTTTTTCTAATGTATACACGCGGGTGTACATTAGACCGGTTCATTTTGATAAAATTTTTTTATAATAATAGAAGCAATCGAAAAGTGTATTCGTTTCTTCATTAAAAAAATTACAATAAACTATCTGAGAGATTTTAATACCGTTTTCAGATTTTGAAAATTTATAGATTTCGCTGGGATACAGCTGTTTCTGTGCGATGCATTTTTGTAGCTTAAAAAAAGGTAGCTTTAAAGTCTTATTTAAGGAACTCTTCGTAACCTAGTTAACATTTTTTCGAACCTCGCTTTGACTTATATGATTATATGTACTTTGCCACTTGCAGAATTAATGAAAAAAATGTAGTCGCCATCTAGCGGCGGAGGCTCGACGTGGTAAATTAGTGTTAATATTAAAAATTTTTTCGCAGAGAAACGCATTGCTTTTATTCCACCCCTTCACGTGATTCATGAAGAATAATCATAATATATATATTTCTCATTTTTTAAATGATCTATTGTACAACTTTCCTCCTAATTTTCAACCGTGAATTTCGTAGGAAATTTTTGCCCCATCTACCAGTTGCACGAATTGAATCTTTCCCGTGCTTCATTCGAGTTTACGCTCCGTTTTCAAAGTCGCAGTTGGGCGTTCTGCAACTATTTTTTTCGTTTCCGCAAGTGACGAAATATTTTTTAGATTGGTATATAAGGAAGGTTCATCTTTGAATAAGTAAACAAGCGAGCGACCCCTTAGTAAGCATTAGTGTCGCGTTATCGTTTACAAGCGTGTAAATGCGTTAGGTTATAGAATATATGTTAAAATAGTGTGAAATAAGTTATAATATTATGTATAAAAAATAAAATAATTTCTTTAAATCTAAGATAAAATAATGACTGTTAAATGATATCAGTGTGAAAGAGTTCACAACCAGAACACAAGAATTTATTTTATATTCTATTTAAATAGAAAATAAAATCAAAAAATTATTTTATTAAAATTTTCGAAATATTTTATCAAAACAAAG
>CACVKI010145187.1:101365-138089 GCA_902732785.1 Trichogramma evanescens | reverse complement strand
TTCAAATGGGTTCCATTTGTATAATCGAAAAATAAAAAAATTTTTTTTTTCAAAATCACGTTTTTTTGGATAAAATCAACCATAACTTTTGATCTTATCATTTTTTCGAAAATCTGAGCTCAGATTCTTAAAGGGCATTAAATTTTACATAAGAACAGGCTACTCGTATATTTTTTTTACCCCATTTTCATCAAAAATACAGCGACCGAAATGAGTGTCAAAAAAACGTCCTCTTGGGACTTAATGGGTTAAACCAAAGACTAATTTTGAATCTAAGCGTGATCGAAACTTAGTGGAATTGCACAAAAAAAAGATACATTTGTAGCGAACGTCGCATGTTTGCAACTACGCTCAGCTACCAAGGTGTGACAAATAGCGAAGAAGAAAAAAACGATTTTTTCGGTACGTTAATTGTTAATAAAAATTGTAAAATAAATAAATAAACCTAATATCAATTTATATAGCCATAAAGTACTCGTAAAGACGTTTCCAATGGTTACTTTAAAATCTTGATTCGACCTTGTTAGACCGAGTTACGACACTTTAAAGCTTACTCATTTTTCGCTTAGGTATGGCAAAAGTGTTTCATATTATGTTCTACAGATGGCGCATTCGCACTCGCAGTAGAATCGGGTTACCCGATTGATTTATATAAGAGTCAATTCTCGCTTGAATTTTTAACAAATTATTGATACTGATGAAACGGACACTTCTAACTAGGTATAAAACAAATAATTTGTATTGGAGGGAATTAATGAAAGAATTACACTGAATTTATATTGTCAGAACATAATAGATATTCATATTTATGTAACAATGATTCACATGAATATCAACAGCATTTCTTAATAACAATCTATTAAATTTCACATTTGTCGTAGTTAGAGTCAGTCATGTTTTAATTTTTTAAAAACATTTAAATTATATTAAACAATGACTACAATACATTTTAGATCAAAAGCGTAATGGTACATAAACAATAGGCACTTAAAGTGCTTTAATCATAATTTTTAATATTACTTAAAGTAACTAATGGTAAATTTTTTGATTGTAATATGAATGTTATAACAAAAAACAAGATAGTAAATGTGAAACACAGTTTTTTGACATGGCTTATCAACGGAGAGAAGTCACATGGTATGTAAACCGAATCGACTTACAGGGCGTTAAAAAAACCGTAGAGAGCTTAATTAAAGGAATAAAAAAGTTGGGTCCCGTGGCGTGGGCGGCCATATTGGGTCGGATGTTGGGTTTCGGGAAAAACGCCCCTCGAATTTCGAAAGTTCACTTGAAGACCTTTCAATTGACTACCAAAAATTTTTTTATGGACCTAACCAATTTTGGCCCGTATAGTAGGTGGTCATTCGTTGGGAAGGAATGACTCTAATATATCCTGTATTTTGAGCTATAATTTCTTCACTATTATAATTTATTAGTTGTTCAATTTCTTCATTATTATATGATGAACCTTCATATTCAGGATAATCTCCATTTTCACCTCTATTTCTATCACTACCACTAAATGCATGCTGCTCGTCTCTGTCATCATTCTCGCTTTCTTGCCTTTCGTCATATCGTCGCCTATCATCTTCGCCAGTTTCCTTATGAATGTTTTCTCCTCTTATGACCAATTCATCATCTGGCCTGCTGCGCGACGTCTTAATTTTTTCTTTGGTGGTTCACCAGCATGAGTATCAGCAGCAGTTTTGATGGTGTCGCGACGAAGTTGCTCCTTTAAACTTCGAAGAGATTTTTCCATACACTTATTGAAGTCATTCTTCGTAAATGGAGGTATGTTCCTTTCAGCACGTGCAGCCTCTATAAATAAAAATACAAATTTGCAGCTAATTTAATAGAAATTTAAAATTTGTTGTTAAGATTAAAGAATAACTCATACCGTAACATGCTTAGATAATTTTAGTATCTTTTAGCCCATACTTCTCAGCTCCTTGTCTCGCCCAAGTAAGTTTTTTCAATAATTCATTATTGCAATCCAACCTTTCTCTCAAAAATCGTGAGGTGCATCCATGAAGATTCATTCCACCTCCCAAGAAAATGAAATACTCAACCTGAAAATAAAAAAAGGCTCATTTACGTACCAAGTTGTTCATAGAGTACCGCTAGAGGGCAAACATAAAAATCATTGCTCTCGCAAGAGAATCAGTAAAGTTTAGAGAATAAGTACAATTAAGCCATAAGTACCAATTAAGTGGTAAATACTTCAAGTTATTTTGATGCCAATATACTTTTAACATGCCTAAAGTACGTTCAATAAAACTATACATTTATGAACGTACTACCATAATTATAAACTACATATTATGCATAAGTACATAGCATGAATTTATGTCCCCTAACTGGCCTGCATTTACCTATTATGCGTATATTATAACACGAATCGAGCTAAGCTAAGAGCATAAATCATGAACGTTCGACGATCGTAACTATACGTGGAAGTGGCGTCGATCGGTTCGCGACGACGACGACGACGCCGATCGCGACTAGAGTAGCTCGCAATTTCGCTCACACGCGTGCCAACGCTCGAGCCTCAAAATCTCTACATTTTCCACGCTGCCATCGGGTGGCGGCTCCATACTATACAACGCATGAGAGGAGCTTTTACGCGTTATATACATTATGAGGGGGCAAGGGCTGATCTGCTGGAGTATGTGCATGCGCAGTGCACGAGATACGAGAGTATATGTGAGCAGCAGCAGCAAAGCTCGCCCATCCACTGTTATGTGTGCTGGTGCGGCCGAACCGAACGAGCAAACGTGTGCCATGTATGTACATATATATAGCGGGGCGCGCAGATCTGCGACTCCGTATGTATACGGTGTACCACCACTGCTGCGACTGTACTACTGCTGCTGCTGCTGCTGCTGCTGCTGGCACTATACACGTTACACAGCATTGCCTGTGTGCAGTTCCGGGGGTTGCGCGCGCTTCTCCCTCAACGCCCTCGTCGTCGTCGTCGACGTCGACGCTCTCGACGCTCGCCGTTTTTGAAGCAACACAGTCGGCAGCAGCAGCGGCGGTGGCGGCGACGGCGGCGGCGTACACTCACACACACACACACACACACACAGGACAGACACCAACGCATATACGGAACGACCGTTCCCGTTCCCGCTTGTGTCTGTATGAGTGAGCCTGCGTCGCGAGGAAGGGGTTGAGTTGTGCGAGTACAGCGAAGAGCGCGGGCGCAAGCTCGGTGATTTAGCGCGAGAGAAAGAGAGAGAGAGAGAGAGCGAGAGCGAGTTGGTACTTTGGCACATCCATACAAGCGTACGTGTATGTGTACGTTCACTATAGTCGATTCGTGTTCCGCAGCGGCGCGGTCGCCGCTCAGTCCGCCGTGGGAGCGCCTCCAGGAGTCCGCGGAGCTCCTCCCGCTTCCCAACACGTCGTGCGTGTGTTATATATTCGCTGCATAACACCACTCACACAGTCTCGTGTCTTCTTACTACACACGTACATATACCTTAGTGTATTGCTTAGTTCTCTCTATCCTCTCTTCCTCTCTCTTTCTCACCCTCTTAGCCTCTATCTAATTCATTCTCTCTCTCTCTCTCTGGTTCTCTGCTGCTATACTGCTGCTACTGTTGATGTACGAATATACGTAAATCGCAAGCACGTCTCTCGCACACATATACGCGGCGCTCGTATAGTCGCGCTGTTGTTTGTCAGTGTTCTTTTTTTTCAACGTCAGTTTTTAAAATCAGTTTTGCCGAAAAAGTCGCGTTGTTGCTTTGGATTTTTTTCTTACGAGTTCTACTCGCGGAGCTGTGATAAACGTACGCCTACCAATGTACACATTGTGACATATGTATGTGTACAGTGTATGTATAACTGCTACGTGCTTGTGCAGCGCGTAGTCTGGTAGTGCACCACTTGTCGTCGTAGTCGTCGTCTGCGCTCACATTTCGTGTGATTGTCGACGTCGTTGTCGTGTATAGTAGTCGAAGTCGTGGTGCGTCAAGATTCAGTTTTCAAAGCGATAAATATAAACAAGTATACGAAGAGAGAGAGAGCGAGAATCAGAGAATCAGGATAAAAAGGATAGATAGCCTATATAAATATAGAAAGAGAGAGCAAGAAAGGGTGTCGCGTGTGCCGCGTATACGTACATGTATACGTACACACATACACGCATCAGGAGAGATAGAGAGAGTATAATACTGGGGCGTTTACAGATATTTCAAGTACACGTAATATCGCGAGACGTAAGAAGATTGTGCACAGGATCAAGTCGTGTGTGTGTGCGCGCGCTTATATATACGGAGGAGACGAGATAATAATAATAATAATAAATAAGGAAAATTCAGACACACGTCGCTTCTTCTCTCGCCCCATCTCATCGTCGTCTCTCTACTACTCCCTCGTCGGAGCATAGCAGCTATATATATATATACAGCAGCGGAGAGTTGTGTCTTTGCAGAGGTTGTGAGCGCTGCTGCGCGCGGGTGTCTCGGCTGCTTCTGCTGCCCCCGTGTTTGTGCTCGTGTATATAAGTGTGTGTGCGTGTGTCATCACGAGTTGTGATCCGCATGTTATGAAAAAGTAGTGCTACACGGCGCAGAATATAATAAAAATAATTATAATAATAATCGACGGTTTGTGACAGGCAGGCGACATACGTTACATTATTAACATAGCGTATATCGTCGTCATCAACAGCAGCAGCGAGTTGTGAACGCAAGATATATAGTAACAGTAGTAGTAGTAGTAGTGGGTAGTAGTAGTGCGCGGGTGTGCTACTGCTACTGCTACGGCTGCTGCTGCTGCTCTGGCTCGTCATCATAATAGTAATCTCATTGTGTTGTGCGCGCGTAAATAACTAACGAAGAGAGAGGAGCCGAGGAGAACGAGTAGAGAAGAGGAGAAGAGTGTATACACATCGTATAAATACAAGAGATAGAGGTGAGTTGAAAAGCTGCACAGCCTATATAATACAGGCGTATATAACGCACCCACACACACACACACACACACACACACACACACGTACGAATATCTATGTATATGTATGTGCTCGTATACACACCTACACGCTACACACCTACATCCTTGATCCGAGATCGCGCGCAGGAGAGCAGAGCGTGCTCCGTGCTTCGTGCTCTGCTCTCTCTCTCTCTCTCTCTCTCTCGCTCATACTCTTTCTCTCTGTGATGCAGCTGTGCAGCTGTGTGCTCTCTTTCTCTCCCTCGCTCGCTGCTGCTGCTGCTCTCGTGCTAGCGCTATATAGCGTAATATACGCGATTAGACAGTGTCGGTGACGGGGGTATATATGTATGTACACACACAGGCGGTGGTGTGCTGCTGGGCTCTTCTAGCACACACACACACATACACGTACAGTACGTACACCCCTAGTTTACCGTATATATAAAGTGTTCATACGTGTATGTGTGCGCGAGTATAGAGCGTATAAACCGTTTGCAACAGCAGCTTCAACTATCATCTCTCTCGCTATACTACTCTCCGCATCTCGCGCTCTCGGTCTCTCTCTCTATATACGTGCTGTACTCGCAGGGGGGCGGGGCCGTTTGTTTATCAACTTTGTGAGCGAGCGAGCGAGGCAGAGAGAGCCTGCAACGACGACGGCTCCGGAGCAGCAGCAGAAAACTTTCCCGACGTTTATGCACACGCTTACACGTTTACATAATAGAGAAGATCTCGCGCTGCGATTACTACACGCGTACAACGTATATCGATGCACGCACACCTACACGTACACACCCTCCCGATCATATATATATGATAATATATAAAATGTGCTGCTTCGGCTTCGGCAGCAGAAGTAAGCGGGAGCAGCAGAGAGCAGATGTGCAGCAGCGGTAGTATAGTTGATAATTGCGTAATACAGAGTACACGGCTTACACACCGCAATCTTTTATACGCGCGCGACATGTCCCCGTTATAAGTATGCGCGCTTTTAATGCACGGCGTGGTGATCGCTGCTACTGCTGCTGCTCAAAGGCAAACGCCCTGCATCAGCTCGTCGGCTCTATCGGGTCGAGCTTGCTGCTGCGACTGCTGAACTGACGGATCTCGCTCGTGTGCCTGACATCGTGTCTGTCTGTACTACTTGAGTCTCTGACACACGACGTGTATACATTATCATACGCTTCTTATATGCTCTTGCCTTTCTTCTTAACAAATTTTCATATTCATATGGCTCCGACTTATTTCCGTAAGTACTTAGCATCCCTTTTTCTATGTGTATCGTTTATTATGAGGCAGTTAATTAAATTATATCAACTGGCTCGATCGTTCGATTGCTAATTCGATTTATTATTCATGCACGATGACGAGTGTAAAAATCATTGCTAACTCGACGATATTAATAAAGCGAAGATATCATGCTTGTGTTACTAACTAGAACTCGTATACAGAAAAAAAGCAAAAAAAAAAAGCTCATCATCACACGTTTGACCGGATATATGAGATTTTTCTTTTTCTCTTGCCCTCTCTCGTCTCTCTCTCTCTCTCGCTCGCTGTGTTTCTGTTTTTCTTTTGCTAAAACCCTTTTTCTCAAACGGAAGGATATATAACGCTCCAGAGAGAGCTTTATTTTCGGTATACGGCAACGCGGAGTAGTATAGCTCTACGTACATCTAAACTTCTTTTTTTTCTCATTCCGCACAGCCGAAGGAAACGTATATTAATTCGTCTTCGCGAGCTCGCGATATGCATCTCTCTCTCTTTCTCTTATTATTATGAATGCAGTACGCGGGCGGCTGCACAGCGCCTCATTTTCCGAGAAACTTTCGGCACTTAAAACGTCAATCGCTTGATCAAAGTTTCCTTCTCTTCTTTTTTTTTTCTTCATTTTTCACCTAGCTCTGCGTGCCGCAGTAGGATATATACATTAGGCCGTAGCGCGCATCGGAAAACTTGTTCTTGTCGGGTAAATAGTATTAGTCCATAACACGTGCCATGCAGCTCGCGTCGTTAACGTCACCTTATAGGGGCTGGAGCGGCGCTGGAGCTCCTCGCTGTCACGCGCTTTGCTTTGTTTATACGTGTTTCATTGCGGAGGAAAACTTTTGCTCGCCTATGTAAGGTTTCGCGCGTCTTCTCTCGCTCTCAGTTTTACTCGCTGCTGCTGCTGCAACAGCTACACGCCCATAAAGCTCGAGTTGATATTTTAATTCAGGTGAAATTCAACGTTCCTCAATTAGTATAGTTTTAAATTTTTTTATTTTTTATTTCTTGCCTTCTTTCCAAGAGCTCTCACGACGTATGTGCGTAGGTACCTGTATAACGCGCGCGTGCGTAATATTTTTTTTCGCCTCTTGAAAAAAACCCGTGAATTTTAATTATGAAAATATAATAATTCGTTTTTCCGCCGTGATTATCTAATAGACCGTAAAGCATGCGGCGCGTTGGTGGTAGTAGTCGTGGTGGTGGTGGTAATGCTAGTGGTGTATAAAGATGTAAATTTTTATTAAGCGCTAATGCTGACTTCATTTAAAAGAGTACACTAGGCTGACGCTCGAAATAACAAATATAAGAGTTGCGATGGGGGAGTTTTTACTTTATTTTACTTTACTTTATATATATATTTTTTTTTACATGAAAAAGAAAAATTCTTCCGAAGTAGGTTGAGCCGAAGAATTTCGATTAAAAATACTTGAAATTTATGACGTCTCCTATATATAGTAGCGCGGGCGCAAGGAATCATCTGTTGATCTATACCGATTAGCTTCGCAATGAAGTATAATTCGAAGGAACAAAAAACTTGCGTCATAGGCCGATGCTACTACTACTACTACACGTATATAAGAAAGTTTCAAGTTTTTTAATTACGGGCGAGTCGTTGGCAATTTTGCTTTTGGAAATAATTGAATAACTTTTGTCATTGTTTTCATTGGATTTTTTTGTTGTTGCTGCCGCTCTGCTGCTGTAGCTTTTACAATATATATACGCGACTACAATTATTTGTAATATTTACACGGTCACGTGATCCATTGAGAGCAGCGCGTCTCTCTCTCTCTCTCCACTATTCCGGTATACTATTTTGAGCAGCGCCTTTTGTTTTGTTTTCGCGTGCATATAGTCGTTTTGCGAATTGTTTTGCGCCACTCGCGTTTTCTGCTCCTCCTCTTCCTCCTCCACCTCGTCGTCGTCGTTTTTTTTTCACGTGTTTCTCAAAGATCTTTGCACGACTATTCGTTTTTTTTCTGTTTTTTACGTTAGATTTTTTTTGGAATTTCGACTTTCTGCTATGTGAGTGTGTGTGTGCGCGCGCGCCTTTCTTCGCATTATTCTCTTCTTCAAGTGACATCATTGTTTTTTCTTTTTCTCTCGTTTTTTTTTTTGTTCTACATGCAGCAGGATTCCTTCTCTTTTTTTTCATCTACCTAGTGTTGACCTTAGAAGACTTTTTATCTTTTCTTGTTTGCACTGACTCCGGTACTTAACTATTCCAACATCACCTCGCTGCTCTCTCTCTCTCTCTGTACGAACCCGCGAGTACGTACGTACGTGTGTGTGTGTTGTGCTGCGTAGTTTTTTTTTGTTTTATTGTAAAAATCGCCAGTTTCGGCTTTTTAATATTCAGCGTGTATTTCATAATTGATGACTCGTCGAACGAGCTGGATATTTTTTTTCTGCGTCGTTATCAAAAAGATCTCTCTCTCTCTCTCAATAGCTCTCGAGAGCTGCGCGCGCGATATATAAAGGTCATCACATTATTATACTCCTCTCGTCGCGCGTATATCGAAAATCAGAATTAGGTAGTGAGAGAGAGGAAGAGAGAGGGTGGGTTGGCCAAGGTACTCACACGCGCACACACACACACACACACACACATACGGATAGGAGGCGGTGGGTCGCTCGTTCGCAGGTGAAAATTCAATCAAGCGCGCACGAAATAGCAAGCGCGGCGCGCCTGGAGTGAGAGAGCGAGAGAGGAGGTGCACTGCACGTATGTATGTATAGCACTACTGCGTGGCAGTGGCAGTGGCAGCCAGCAGCAGCAGCAGCAACGCTCCCCTATATAACCTTTCATCAAGCTTGTAAATCACCCAGGCGAGCTTTCGAACGCGGCGCGTGCAGACCTATATTATACACATCGAAGACTGGGCGCGCGCGCGTATGTGTCGCTGCAGCCGCGCGTCGGGTCGACAGTGCTGGCGGAGTAGTCGCTCGCGCAACGCAAGCTCTTTAAACGCGCATGTGTGTGTGTGTGTGTGTGTATGTGTGTGCTGCGCGTGTGTCAACTTTCATGCGAGCTGCATTTGGCTGCGTGCGGAGTAGCGAGCCCTGCCTGCAGGGCATATAGCATATAGTAGTAGAGTCAGCAGCTATAATAACGTCACGCGCGTTTAATACGTTTGTGAGCGCGCGCGCGAGACGTCGTTAACTTTCAATCGGTCAACCAGCAGCAGCGGGGCTTGTGCTTCGAGAAACTCGCTCCGACCTGACACTCCGGAAATCGCAGCGAATACCTATATATGTATTATACGACACTTGTACGTTGCGTGTAACGCCCTTATACACGGCGCTGCAGCGTTTATTATTATATTATGCGGGCGTGTAGGAAAGAAAATGTAAAAGGTATGAGCGCCAAGCCGACGAGAGCTCGGCGAGGCCGCATAAACTCCGTCTTATAAGGTCGTGTAGGTTGATTCTCTCACAATGTGCATATTATCGATAAGAGCTATAAATACATTTTTTTTGCTGCGTGTATCGACGAATTCGGTCTGATCCCTTACAAATTGGCGCCGATATCAGCGACAAAAAAACAACGAAAATAATAGTTTTTGACAGCTAGAAACGGATAAAGAATTCACGATCGAGACTTTTACACGATCCCCGAAACAGCCAACAAGAATTTTTTTCCGATGGTCGATATCTCCACGCGTGTCATATCGACGAATATTTTTCCGTTTGTTGTAATCAAAATCTGTATTTTTTTTTGTCGGAGGGAGGAATTTCTCGGTGTACACGCTGCTCTCTGCATCGGGCGGAACGGGTGGAAACTGTCACTACGTGCGAGCGATTTTCGTGTTTCGTCACAGAGAGACGACAGCTACGTATATGCGCCTTTGAATGTATCACGCGTCGCGGAACGATCCTAGTTTCGATTGTCGCAGTAGACGTTTGGTGTTTATATTTTTTTCCCCTATTTTCTCGATGTTTTATTGTTTTTGATCACTTTCTCGCCTCGCGTGCTTTTAGCATTAAGTACCAATTATTAAAAGCAAACTTTTCTCGATAACGGCATCCGTTTGCGATCGCTTTATTTTTTTTTCTGTATTTTTTTCGAGTACAACTATCGCAATAAATTAATACTTTTTCCATTTATCTTTCAAGGCATATGCGGCTCTCTCGCACACGTTGAAATTTATTTGCTCGATTTCTTTGTTATCCCACTCTCTGTCTCTCCCTCTTTCTCTCTTCCCTTTTCGGGCGTTGAGTTCCACAACCCAGTTACGCAGGCGTGCCACTTTCGTATGCTTTACTACTATGCTGCTGCTACTACTACTGCTGCTGCTGCTGCTGCTACTCCTCTCTT
The DNA here is from genome assembly GCA_902732785.1 of Trichogramma evanescens. Taxonomy (NCBI): domain Eukaryota; kingdom Metazoa; phylum Arthropoda; class Insecta; order Hymenoptera; family Trichogrammatidae; genus Trichogramma; species Trichogramma evanescens. The sequence goes on along the minus strand of CACVKI010145187.1, from coordinate 127,561 downwards.
GAAGCCACCAGTCATAGCCTGGGCACAAGGGTGAAAATTTTTTGGCTTGAATCCGTAGGGCTTACAGAGGCCATTGCTGCTGCTGCTTCTGCTTCTTCTGCTGTGCGATCATGCACGAAATCGTGCAGTGCCAATTCGTACTTTTTCTCTATCTTCCCTATATATGAGTGTACGCGGCTTGTGTTTATACAGTGACTGTATAGACAATCGCTAGGATTTTCCGGGGAAATTGATTTTTCACCAATTTCATCAGACAGTTTTTGACTTCTGAGAACAACTCAAATTACGTGTATATCCAAATGTTTCGTTCGCATACCGACGCGTTTACATCGTGTATGGAACAAAACATAGGATTTGCGCAGTCAAAGTAGCTTTAAACGGCGTATTTAGCTAGTACTCCCTTTCTGGCAGAAGAGGCAGTTTCAATTATTTTCTTGAACCCAATGAAACTACACGGCTCGATTCAGTTATACACATCGCCAGTCCGGAGTTAATAAGTATGTCTAAACTCGTAAAACTTTAAACTGCATTATTCGATCGTTGGGAGAGTTAATTGTTTATTTGACTCGCCAACTGTCGAGGCATCCGCTACAGCAGAAGCTGTGCTTTACATAAAATGCCACTACTGTTGCTGCCGCAACACAATTGTATATAACACATATAATTAGTAGTTGTCGATTAATATCGGAGTTGCGGCAGAGAATTCATTAGGTTGAACTTTTCTCGATCCGCAAGCGCGTAAATTAACGCGTCAAGCAATTATATAATTTTCATGTTCATATGTCGACGCCAACGCCCAAATATCAGTGCTTCGTTATGATCGTACTTGGAAATTTGGCTGCTATCTCGACAACCAAAAATGTATTATAAACTGTACACGAATAACTGAATCGTCGCGCATGACAAACTTACGAGACTACTCGTTGGAGAGATTACAAGCTAGCCACATATAGGCTAATAATTTTCCCAGGCACGTAATAGCCCTGGAATTGAAAATACCGATGCCTGTCCTGGAGTGCATACACAGGCATATGTGCAGGCGCACGTTGCCCCGCTCGCAAACGAATGGAATAAAATATACGATAGGTGACGAGCCGAAGGTTGCTGCTGCCTGCCTCTACTCCATGCCATGTATAAAAGCGATAGGACTGCTCTGCACCGAGCAGCAGCAGCAGACTGCGATCCTTTGATCCATATTTAATCGGCCGCGGGGTGCATTCAGGGCTTGGGCTCGTCGCGAGGGGCTATTATTCCCGGAGACATGTCTCAAGGGGTGGTTGGTATACCTGTATGTATACCTCGTGTATATGTGAGTGTGTACCAGTAGTAGTGGTAAGAGAAGGAGAGTCATGTGACAAAACATATCTTTATCAAGTGTACCAGTGCAGCTTCTGGGATATGCATGATGCGCACGTGTATATGTGCTTTATGCAGTAATTGTGCACACACACACCCACACATGCGCGTATATATTACAAAACTAAATAGACGTAGAAGCCAGGTTGTTGTGTAGTTGCAGGGCCGCCCAAGCACAATACACGTAAGTTCGATTGCGACCAGTACTGCTGCGCCGACTACATTATACCGCATGCGGAAGAGAGAGAGAGAGAGAGCCTATATACAGCATACATATTCAATTTTGACTAGAGATTAAGCCTCTCGACTTCCGCTGTTAGTTCCCTGCTGCTTTTGCACCGTATATGTATATGGCAGCCAATCGATTCTTCTTTGCCTCGCGTCGTCGTCGTCGTCGTCGTGCCTGTCTGCCTGCCTTGCTTCTCTCGGCTTCTATGTAACCTCTTCATCGCCCCCCCGACGACGACGACGACGACGACGCTCGGTTGCACTTGACACTACTACAAAACAAGCATCTCGTTTTTTTTCTCTCTCGACGGCATTTTATCTTCTTTTCTTTCTTCTACTACTACTACTTCTTCTTCTTCTTCTTCTTTTTTTTCTAACGCGACGAAAAGTCTTTAAGAGTGCACACGCGGCGCGGCCTCGACGAGTTACGATCGAAGAACTACTACTCCTCGTGCTTTGTCTTGAAAAATATCAAATTCTGCATTTCTTCGCGGAGCCACGTGGAAATCGTGTGGGCTTGTTTGGCCACAACGGGCTGATGTCAATTTTTTGGGTAGATTTTAGTAGTATTTCAAATCGTTTATTTATCACGTATTCAGTAGCGGTACGGCTTGTGTTTCGAAAATGCTATACGACTACGATGAAACAATGTTGGTTCAAAGTCAGTTTTTGTTATTACAGAGCTCGAGAGTTACTTTTTTTTATAATCACAACTGCGTGACATGATTGAATCGTGAAGTGATGCCAAGCGCAGAAGAAAAAAAAATTATAAAAGTAAAAAAATGTAGCAGGAGGCACGACGAAAGTGATATTTTATTCTCCTAATGCTAAATAAAATTGCATTGGAAGGGACTCGTGGTACGTAAATCGCAAAGGGCTCGACAGCTAAGATTTCTTCCTGCGTTAGAAATCCTTTTCTATTTTGATTTTTGTTTTTCTTTTCTCAACATTTTGCTGCCGCGATGCGTACCTCTTCATTATCATCCGCTCCACTTCAACCGCTATTCTTCGCTGATTCTTGCCTTTTACTTTTTGCGCTTTATTTTTTGCTCGAACGTATACGTGCGCACTCCGCGCTCTTTCAAGATTCTCGCTACGCGCTGACACTCGATATCATTCTCATAGATTACATTTAGAAAACTTTCACGTACCTATCTTATTTCACTTTTTCCTTAAACGCTCATTTTTTCTGTTAATTTAACAATTCTTCATCAGTAATTTGAATTTTGATTCTACATTTTATTTTCCGAACCAATTACGTTCGAAAATAGGTGATAGGCATCACCCTCGTACGGCAATAAAATGGCAACACATTCACTTACATTATCATTATGAACTTGGAGATGATGCAGTTTTCAGCATACATCATCATAATTTTAAAAGATATAAAGAATAATTGAACTTCACTTGGTAAGTTCGTTTAATCGTTAAATTTTTTTCGTGATTTATCTATTGATGTACGCGAAGTAGTTAGACTTGTCTCCGTTAGGTGGCATAAAACCAATTGTATTTCACGCTGAAAAAGTAGTCAAGTTGAGCAGTTAAATCTAGCTAGAATTTAATTTATGCTCATACCAACTATAATATTATCCCTTAGCTTAACTTATCCTCCTCTATTTCGCCTTGGCAGTTTGAATGAAAATTTGTTTGTTTAGAAATATCATTCACGATGAATAATCGACACAGTTCTTGTCGATACCCCCACAAATAAATTTTCACTCAACAGATCTCGTTGATCAAAATTTATATCTTCTTCCGTGTCACGGATTCCTTTCGGAAAATTCCACGTTTCAAAATAACTATCCTGCACCATCAGAAGAGATAATTTTGAATCGTGATGGCCTTCCTTATTTTCTCTTAATTCTCTCAGTTCATTGACCAAGTCAGGAAGTGAACCATCGAAAATCATGAGACCGCAAGTTGGTACTCGACGCTTGTACTTCGAGTAAAACTCGGTCAAGTTTGCGATGTGCCAAGTTTTCAAAGATTTTATTCTCGACCTTCATTACTTTGCGTTGGGATTTCTTAAAAACTAAGATAAAGCCATCTAGCGGTCCGTAGTGGTAATTTGCATACGTTTTGGTCAAGATGAAGTGTGATCTTTACACTTCATGACTTACAACGGTGTATATTTACTATTCCTTGATTCTTTTCTCCGTTATTTTCATTAAATCTCGTTGATAACAAGCATAATAATCGAATTTTTAGTACAATTTAGCTTATTGAACAGAAATTCTCGTAATATCCGCAAAATTCAGGCTTATTGATACATGAAATTTCAATGAAATTAAAAAAAACGTAAATGTTATCACGCAAAACTATTATTTAAGAGATTTTTATTATAATTGTATTATTGAAGACGAACTAACCTTTTTTCTCAGACACAAACCATGTTCTTATACTTTTTTATTTTTTTACAATTAAATTGCTCCAGAAGGGGGCTCACAAAACTACTTATGTACTTACTTTTGAGTACATATTTTACTATAACTGCATCTATTGAGTTTATCACAGATGAAAATATTTACTGTTATTAATTTACTGTTATTAATACGTCTTACCTGACAAAGATATCGTATGCTACAGCGCCGATTTTTTCATTTATTTTTAATTTTGAATGTTGAATGAAAAATTTGAATGTGTGAAATATACTTTCATGCCGCGCAAAATAAAATTCACTACTTGCACTACAATGTTTTGTATACTTTGTTGATTACTTACCAAACAACTACTTTTATACTTCTGTTGATAATTTAATTAATTCGCCTTCAACATCGGATTGAAATCTCGTATTGAATATTGTAATCAACGTATAAAAAAAATTACTTTAGTCCACACTTGCGATAGTCAAAATAAAATTCAAAATTTTTTTTAGGCAATCACGCATAGTATCAACTACTAATTATACTACTAATTTGCCATATGGGGATGTTTCATTAATTTCAGATGTTATAAAACCTCCGAACCGGAATTTCTTAAGGTCGTTTATTAAAAAACAAATCTTTACAGCTTCGATAGGCATCGAAAACCATTAGTAATGTCTCAAATAAATCTATTATGGCAGCAGCAACTGCAGTTTTTATGTATAAACTGTTATTATAGCAGACGACTCGGCAGTTGCCGAGTCAAATAAACAATTAACTCTCCCAACGATCGAATAATGCAGTTTAAAGTTTTACGAGTTTAGACATACTTATTAACTCCGGACTGGCGATGTGTATAACTGTATCAAGCCGTGTAGTTTCATTGGGTTCAAGAAAATAATTGAAACTGCCTCTTCTGCCAGAAAGGGAGAGAGAGAGAGAGAGAGAGCACTGGCTAAATTTACCGTTTAAAGCTACTTTGGTTGTGCGAATCTGTGTTCTCTTCCACGCATATAAGTGCGTCTGTATATTTTTTAATTAGTGCGAGAGCACGTCCAACGAAAAACATCGTGACAATCTTCTAAAAGATTGATCGATGCAATTACATCCGTATAGAGAGAAGAAACAATAAGTTAGTCCATCGAAGTTCTAGGCAAACATTCATTTCAATTGCCTTCAAAATACCCTTATAACACTTATCTAATTCTTTTGGAACGATACACAAAAGAACACATCACTTTTCTAATGTCCTCAAGCATTTCTTTATCATAAGATTAATTTTAATGAATTATTTTTAGTAAAGTTTTAGTTCGAGTAAACTTTTCATTCAAGGATAAGAGATTTATTATAAGTATGACAGTGAATAATATGCGTAAGAAAAGAGTTTATTTATTTGTAAATAACTTTTCTATACAAAAAAGCACCAGGATCAACTCAGAATAACGTAGTATTAAGGCTGCTCTTTACTGTTGATTTTTGACAAAATTATGTTTTGCATGTCCACCCAAAGCACACAATATTTCACTTTTGTAAATACGCTGAATTCCGTGTTTCGATGCATATTTGAATCGAAGGTACATAAGATTACGATTTAATTGCAGCTCCCATATTTGTTTGCAACAAATAAAGTTAAAATGTCATTATCGTGGTGGGTCTTCTAACTTATTATTATCAATCATATTTCATTTCTATCTGTTATATTTTCTATTTAATTATTTTCATTTTTGTCACAAATAATTAATGAATAAATGAGTTTTAATTTGCATAATTAGCACGAGTTTTTACGAAAGTAAAAAATATTTATTATCCATTCATTTGAATCGTATAATATAAATTCAAAACTTCAAAAGCCGCTGCTTTTCACTGAACTTAAAAGTAACGATCTTTTTACACAAAATTACATACTAGGTCATTCATTTGTTCAAGAGTTTTGTAAATGTTTGACTTTTTTTCAACATCTTAGAATCTTACTTACGTAATAGTACAAGTAGCATTTTTTAATTTTTAAACGAATATACAGCGCTAAATATTATTTCTTTGCTTCGTATAAAATAATCATCATTTACTATTTTTTGCGATTGTCAATGTTACGAGCTCGGAAAAATAAGTTATCGCCTTTCAGACATTCGACCAAGTACGCAATAATTTTTCAATAATTTTCAACGGAACAATTTCAACATCAATTGGTTTCGCGATCGTGATTGCACCTCGTCAAATTGTTATTATCATTTTCCTTTTTTTCCAATAGCAAAGTGAAACGTCGAAATTTTCCATCACGCGCACGTAAATCTCTCTATCATCCGTATATATATACGCCCGGCGCGCAGAAAAGGAAACGATTTTCTCGCGGTGAGTCAGTCACCTACATCTATATATATTCTAAGCGTTATCTCTTCTATCGATCATCCATTATGTACACGATCATCCATCCCAAAAAAAAGTTTGATCAAACCAATACAGTTTTTCATTTCAACAGAGAAAAGCTATCCTCGTGTGTGTGTGTGAGCTAGTGGAGTAGAGGGCACACTAGTATGTCGATGAAATAATATTTCGTCCATCTTACATATACACACATATCGCACTGCTGAATCAACCTTTTCACATATGCCAGTGGAGCAAGATTTACGTACACACACACACACACACACACACACACACACACACACTAGTGCGAGCAGCAAAAGTCGACTTTCCTCTTTCTTTCTTTCTCTACCTCTCTCTTTATTTTTTTTTTTTTTGCCATAAGTACAGACATATTTTCCGCAAAAGTCATTTACCCTTTCTGCTCGCTTCGCATAAGAGTTGACATTCCGATGCATCCTAAGAGCTTGTAATGGCTATATGCACGCGGATATAAGTGTGTACGTGTGTATGTATGCACGTGGATGAGGTTGTTGATACACGGCATACACAGCCCTCTTCGCTGTAAAGCTCGCGAGTATATACGTATCTGTAAAGACGAGTGGTTGTGTATAGTGACGCAATTTCTCTTTTTTTCCTCTCTCGCTTTTTTCCCTCCCCCGTGCATGTGCCTGCTTATATGAACTCTCATAAATGCCCGAGAGAGAGCTTGTGCGATGGCGCGAGCTCGAGCATTCGTTACACATTTTCGTATACAGCACAGGGGTCGGGGNNGAATGTAACTGGTCTTGATCATTGTCAAGTTTTCGCCTGCAATTTTAGCGTATAGTTCGTTTGTATTTTTGGCGTGTACACAACAACAACTTGTTCGCGTGCACCAGGGCGTGACGAAGATCTCAAAACTTTCGGTCTTCGAGTATCTGTAAGTGACAATTCCCAACGAGAGTTGATACAACATGATGATTGCCGGCATTATCGTGGCTCTCTCTCTGTTCGTCGAAATTCGCAATCATCCGAATAACTTTTCAATAGGAAAATTTGTACGTTAATTTACTGCTTCTGAAAGGATCAAGTGTTTTTCCAGCATTATTACGAATGAAACCAAGCAGAAAGATAAAGAAATTCATTACCACCGAAGTATTGTTGAATACAATTGCGCGAGGAACGAAAGTAATCGGCAAAGTAGTTGAAGTTTTCCCCAGAAATGTGAGAAAATTTCGGATGAATATATTCGTGCTATGTGCTCTCAGTACGAGTGTGTGTGTATGTGTGTGTGGATACGCCACGATGTAAAATGCCCCGGGCGATGTGTGTTATACTTGCCATACATACAGATATACGGTTGCGCGACCCAAGAAGATGAGCGCCGCAGGGGCAAAAAGATAACGGGGACGAGGGAGCTAGAGAGAGAGAGAGAGAGAGAACAAGAGTCGAGACAGTGACCCGGTTATACGTAGTTGTCTCGAACAGATATGGCGTGTACACGTATCGGTATGCTACGCTCTCTCTCTCTCTCTCTACCCTTTCGGGATTTCCCAGGCTATTTTCACTATATCAATTTTTCCGGTTCTTTTCCATTCCGGCATTTCTTCGTGCGCGCTAGGCATTATATAATATACATATCATGCAAAAAGCCACCGCGTATTATTATGTATACGACGTGTGTGGTGCAGTGCACAGCTACTGCACGAGGGGCTTTGTGCCGCTGTGTGTACACTACTCGAATTTTCAAGGATTGGAAATTTCAAAAAATCTTGGCACGGTTCACCTAGTTCAAAGTGAGGCGCGCGCGCAAAAAAAAAAATAATAATCCAACTAAGAAACTTTAGTTATACCGAAAACCATTTTACGCGCGGCCTCGATATTAGGTCACTTTATACTCATCGAACGAAACTTGCGCGCAGCACCGTGTCCCAATATTTAGGCCTTTGCGCGCGCGCGCCCGCGAGTTTTCATATTCAGTTTTAACGAGTCTTTCGCCTTGTATACATACACACTCACACTCGCTCGAGAGCGATTATTTTCAACTTTGCATTTGAGTTTTTTTTGAATAAACATCAATCTTTGTCAAATTTAGACCGGAGTTACGAAGGATTTTAACACTCGCGTTGGCGTTCGAAGTCAAAAATTGATCATATACTTTAGTTTTCTCTTTCTACCGAGCTTTCGTCGTTACAATATGAATTTCAAATTAATCGCCACTCGATGCACCCCGATAAAACTGACCTATAATTATATAATAGAGTCGCAAATAATAAATGACATCGTTCGGCAAAATGAAATTATCGATTGGTTATATTTTCTTCTTGTGTGTGTGTGTGTGCTTATGCTTCGTGCTCGACCGACCGATTAATTAAGAGCTTACGTTACAAACGCGATACATCGGAGAGCTTATGTACCTGAGCAGAGTTTCTCCTCCTTCGTGCAATTCTAAGCAATAATTGGTATACTCAAAAGCCTCGGTTGCTATGCGCGTCAAGGAATTTCGGAAAGGGACGTGTTTCAAAGCTCTTACCGGGGATCTTATACAATTTCACGGTAGGGGTGGAAAAAATATACGCGTATTTCCGAAATCTTGACGAGTGAATTAACCCGTTCTTTGAATTCCTCTTCTTCTTCTTCTTTTCGACGTTCGATCGGTACACAAAAAGCTTTTCGAGAACGCGTAAACAGCGTATGACCCGAAAAGCCGAAAATTGGATGTTCGCGCTCGCTCGCGCGCTTACGTCCGAGAATTTAGAATGAGAAATTGCCAGGCTAGTCGGGCGCGCAGCATACAAGAGAGCAGAAAGGAGAGAAAAGAGAGAGAGAGGTTGAAAGCTTTCTTTCCTGGAGATGTTACAATCGAACTAATTTATCGAACGTCGAGAGAGCTGTGGAGGTTCGAATGAAAAAGACTGTGTGTGTGTGTGTGTGTGTGTGTGTGTGCGCGACGTGGCAGAGTAACATCAGTAGCAGCATGGGCGCGCTGACGAGCTGCGAGAAACGAAGCTTTAATTACAAAGTATTTTTAGCCCTCTGGATTATAATTGAAACATTTTTCCGTCTGACGCGCGCGCGCACGCCACTGTTCCAGTCCTATTTTTTTGCCTTATTTGTCCAGCAGCAGCAGCAGTATAGTAGCTTTTTGGTACCACTGCCGTTGCTGCTGCTTTGATGCATTCAGATTTTTGCCCGATCGATTTTTTCAAGCGAGTAATGCGAACCGTTAATTTGAAAATAAACAAGTCGAAAAAAAAGAGAAGAGGGAGAAAAATATGTATGAATTATTCAGTGAAATGAGCGTAAAGACTTTGCGCGTCCATCTTTCGATCGCAATGCAAAAATTGGAATATGAAATATCCCAATAAAGGCAGTAATGAAAGGAATAAACTTGGCGAGCAAATGCATCGTTATAATGCTGAAATCGCCATCAATTAATAAAGCTCCACTATAACCGATCGAGGCTGCTGCTGCATCGTCCGATGTTTTTTCGAGTTGAAAATTATTATTCGCGTCAATCAATTTCGATTTCGAAATTCGCGCAATCGAAGAGAGACGCGCCTATATTTACATTGAGATTTACATTATGTGGCAGTCGTCGAGCGTGAATAATTCAAGTGACTCGGGGGGTTGGCTTCGGAATTCGCTACGAGACGTAAATCGTCTATATCCTTTTTGTTTTCAACACTTTCGGATGTTCGAGCTATAGTCGCGTTACATTAGCACAAAAAAAAGGGGGAAGAAAAAAATCGAGTCGGCAGTCGAACGATGAGGCTCATAAACCCGTGTAGAACATAATCACGAGTTTAATACACTCGCGCACGTGCCACAACAATGAAAAAGCTTAGTTGGCATTCTGGCATGGTTGACCTAGTAGTAGACGTGTATTTGACCTCTCCGCCGCGTGCATAGTGGTATAGGCCGCAAGATCTCGGATACGCGGAGGGCGCCGCGCGTCAAAATACGAGGGCCCCGCACGATACAGCTACCTAACACAGCAAGATCACATTTTAAACGTGCTTTTGTGAGACAGTTTTGAAAAATATTCAAAAACGTTCGCGGGAGGAGATATTTGAAATGTACTTTTCAAACTGCTTTTATAAAGATGCCCAATATTAATAACCGACTAATAACTAGAAAATTATTATTTGAAATAAATAGTTTAAGCCTTCACCACTAGATGGCGAGTAGAGCATTATCTGTAAATCTTCAAGTGGCAAAGTCAAAGTAATTGTATAAGTCACACCGAGCATTTCTACCAGGAACTTTACGAAGCACCTAAATTTATTTATTATTCAAATTTCTTGGAATCATAAGTGCATATTTTTTAAAATGATCTCGAAAAACGTCGGAAAGTTATCGCAAAATGTATCGTAATCATTTAAAAATATTTTCTCGCAATTAGGACGCTCTTACTCGAGCGACTTTCCTTACCCCCAATCAGTATACGTTACACTGATTACATAAGTGTGCTGCAGCGTACGTGAACAGCTCTCTTCATAGCTAGCACCGTCGGTATAAGGTAGACACGAAGCCCGCCGCGCCAATCAAGTTCGCACGTCCGATTTATAAAAACGCGTATATATCTGCGTAATTTTGCGACCGCATCGTCGGCTCGCGATCGCGCCAAACTTCGCTCATACATCGTACATCGCAGCTTTATTACTCGCAAACCTCTCCTTCTTCTTCTCCTTCTTGTGTGTGCGCGCGCGAGGTATTTTATACGTATGCACATCTATACATCATTTGTATCAATAAGGAATATGCGAGCTGTGGGCTGGCTATATAAGCGTGTAGAGTGTGTAGAGAGGTGCCACTGGCAGACTGATGCACATCAACAAGTTGAAAATGCAGTTTCACCTTGAACTCGCTGCTTGTTTCTCTCTCTCTCTCTCTCTTTCTCTCTCTAGGCTCTTGTTCCGTTGCTTCGGGTATATAGCCAGTATAACGCCACACCCCACACCCCACTTTTAAAGCGCCCTCTATTTATAGCCTCGTATACCCTGAGAGCCTCTGCGTGTGTGGGTGTACGTATGTACGTATGCGTGGCACCTGTACGTATATATGCACCTCACCCGCCTTGTATATATATGCACGATACAAATTTAGCGACGAAATTCGACGTTAACGCGCGAATTCTCGAGTAGTACATTATCGCTGTATACATAAAATAGGATAGACGTAGGCGTATACACTCCCGTGCCACGAAGCCACCCAATGTTAACGCCGTTTTCGCTGCAGCTGCGAGAAAAGCTCTCGGCTCTTTGTCGCGCGCGCGCGCGCGCGCTCGCCCAGCTAAGGCAACGGCCCACGCGCAGTCTCCTTCTTCTTCTTCTTCGCCTCGTCTTGCCTCTGCTTCATCTTCTTCTCTCGTCGCTGCTGCTACATACTGCTGCTGCTCTCGTTTATCCATCGCTGCCGCCGCGTCGCGGCCAACGATTCGATGTTGGCGCGCGAGCTTGCGAAAAGCTTAAAGTTTAAATTCTAGTGGCATTATAAAGACGCGCTGGTGGCGGTGCAGCGTCTTACGTATAGACATTATATATAGCTATATACATACTCGTCAGCCGCTTATTTATATTACGTGTACGAGGGGGGTACTCTACTACTGCCGAAAAGAGATGGTGCTATATAGGTGCGACGAGAGGTAAGCGAGACTGCTCTGCTATATATACATGTGTAACTTTCACACAGAAATGCACACATGTGCTACTAGTACTACTACTAACACAAGCCGAGCGAGCGAGAGCGAGAAGCAACGAGGCATATAAATACAGGTAGACAGGGGGGATATACACGGAGAGCACCTATAGGAAAAGTCGGTCGACAGGCTTTTGACCCCGTTTCGCTCTTCCTACCCCCAACTCTGCTTGCTTCTCTCTCTCTCTCTCTCTCTCGTCTCGTTTAGTTTTGCTCGATGCTTTGGAAGGCCGCGTGCAGCAGCAGCAGTAGAGCAGCCTACAACGATGATGGGAATATCTGCGCTCAAGATACGACTATGTATGTGTGTGTGAGAGAGTTGATATTAAAGTCTGTGTGTACGTAGAGTAACAGTTCATCGACTTTTTCTTCTCGGCTTTCTCTCTTCATCTTTCTCTTGTCATGCCGCTCGCTCGCATATAAGCTCGGCGCCGCGGAATTGACTCTAACCGGCAGATATTGGCTGATTTTTATGGCTTTTGATCTTGTTTCGCGACGAGACGACCCGATGCGCACACGTGTCACTTGTACAGCACGAATTTGTCATTTCAATTTCATGCCTACGTATAACGATGGAATTTCTTGGTCGAAAATCAAATCGATCCTTCGGAGTGCCGTATTTATCCTCCTTTAACAAAACGAAGATCGATCGATCAAACACGTTACGGAGATATGTCAAAGATAAAAAATATCACATGAGAGATGACACTGACAATCCGACACACTCGCACTTACGCACCGAAAAAATATATAATACTGTGAGTTTGATGCAAAATAAAGCGCCTATACAACTCGCTTTCACGAGCTTTAATTGGTAATTTCGGGTGCACGCGGGTTGCATCACACAATTGCCCCGGAGAGCTACAACAAAAGCATACATAACGCAAAACAAGAGAGCGAGAGAGAGAGAGAGAGGCGGTTTTCACCGCGACTAAACATAGCGAGAAAGAGCAACAAAGCTGGGTGCAGTGTATATAAAGCTAGTCTCGATGAAAATGCTACATTATAGCCGGTTTCTCTCTCTCTCTTTCTGTATCATCCGAGTTTTTCTTTCAAAGCTGCAATACTCTCTCTCGTTCGACCTCTTCTCTTGGCTTGCGCCGACAATTCCGAAGTAAAAAATCCGTTTTTCTTTATCCCATCGTCGCATATCGAAGTCGTGTAGCATGTAACCCAGTCTGTATTTTCTTTTTTTTCTCTCTCTCTCTCTCGAAATGCAAGCCAGACAATGTCCACCGTCGTCTGTATACACTATCGCAACGCAACAACCAGCTCGCGACGAAAAGACGACGAAACGCGCCACATCATCATCTGTATAAATGCGTCGGTTCCGCCCCGATACCCCCCGCAAGCTCTCGCGCCAAATAATGATTTGCTCATTCGCGGCTGAATTTTATTTTTTTTCTCGCTCTCGCTCTCTCACACACTTTCTTTTCACCCCGTATTGCAGTACGGCTGCTCCGTTGTTCCATCCTCGAGTAATGTATACACTACTCTATAATACACCACTAGGCGCGAGAGACTACATGACTCTGGCTTTTTTTCCTCTTCTCTCTCTCCCTCCTCTTATATTGTAAAGTCGTAAAGAGGTGTGAGTATATGCAGCCTCTCTCTCTCTCTCTCTCTCTCTCTCTCTCTCTCTCTCTCTCTCTCTCTCTCTCTCTCTCTCTCTCTCTCTCTCTCTCTCTATGCATATAACGGCCTGCGCTCGCGCGGCGAAGAGTGGGTAGAGAATGCCACATTATGCCTGCTGCTGCGGCATAGCACGTCGCGCGCGTTATGCCGGGCTCATTACGTAATTTTTGCCGGCACTAGAGCAGCCGCAGCAGCAGGAGTGAATGAGCGAGAGAGAGACACGTATAGAATAATACGAGCGAACGAGACAGAAGAGAGAGAGAGAGAGAGACGAGAGAAAGAAGATGTCAGCTATGGGATGGATATATAGCCCAGCTGCGCGACGTCGAGTGCTGTCATGTGGCCGAGTATAGACACGGCAGCAGCAGCAGCAGCAGCAACGGCCGACTGTACTACTACGACGACGACGCGCAAGCTCGCAAGCTCTCCGTGTGCAGGACTGTGTGACCTGGATTCAAACCAGATTTTATCTCCAATCGCGGTTTGCCGCTGCAGCTTCCTCTTTCTCTCTCTCTCTCTCTCTCGCTCTTTTTTCCCCCCATTTGCTCTTTCATTTGTTGGCTTTTCTTTGCATGTACCCTTTCTTTCTTTTCAAGTTATCATTGCTCTTTATATTTGATTTTTTACCCTCCCCGCCGCTTTTTTTCTCTTTTTCATTAACTTTATATATTTTTAAGCCTTTGCCATCGAGAGAGAGAGAGAGAGAGAGAGAGAGAGAGAGAGAGAGAGCGGCGCGGTAAAAGAGGGATTATTCCGATGGAAAGTTTTTAAGATGAAATTTTTTTCCCTCCTCGTTGATGCGAGTGCCTTTGGAGGCTCACCACCTTTCATGTTTATTATTGTTATCCCATTCTCCCTTTGACCAGAGGAAGTTATTACTTATTTCGCGTATATCGACTGCCCGCAGACAAGTGACCGCAGTTCTTTATATGATGTCTCGCGCAAACTAATCTTGTGCATACTCGTATGTGTGTGTGTGTGTGGGCGTACACAAAATAATTAATCCCAATCTACAATCGCGCATGCCAGGACACATGCACGATGCACTGCACTCTTTATTTTCATTACTGTTTACTCTTTTTAACGACTCGATGATAAATTTATGCTCGCGCGTTGGATTTGCAAAAACTCGGTCGGATTCATACGGTTTTGCGTGTACATTTCATTATTTAGCGTAGAGTTTTACACGGACGCTCATTTATTTGTTCTTTAATTTTGTCGATCAGATAACGTATAACACAAGTTTGATTTTGCCTGTAATACATTTGAACTCTAAACGAGAATCATAACTTTTATCATCTAATAACTAAAAATTCCTTAATGAATAATTATTATCAAATTGTTTTAAAACACTTTTTAGCAAAAACGACGACACTTGTCTTTTTGAAATCACGATTAAAGTCATATAAAAAAAAAACCTCGTTTCGATGTCCGGCGAGGAATTTTTTTTCATCCTTTTGTAATTCGTCCCGCACTCTTTTTTTTTAATGAACGGCTATCGTGATACAATTTTCCACATACCAATGAAAGGAGAGAAAAAAAGCAGCAGCTTTGAAACCGTTACGTGTACCTGGTACATTTTCATTGGGCCGTGTCTACATCAAGTCGAATCGATTTTATATCGGTAAAAAATGCAGCGCATGTATCACGCACAAACGACGACGACGACCGCCAGCCACCACCGCCGCTGTTATATATACCCGATATATACGAAATATATATTATACAATACAATATACGTTGTGCAGTATAGGGAGAGGAAAGGGGGTTATACACATTGGATTCGCTGCATTGCCTCGGCTTTTAAGTCGGTGAATCAATTCGGTTTCGATTATCCTGCTGCCCTGTGTGTATGTGTGTAAGCTCGCTCTCGGGGTCTCTCTGACGCGCGCTTGTATCGACAGCTTGTCGTCGTCGTCGTCGTCAATTACACGGCAGATAATTTATATAGGTATGTCGTACCACGTATTTGTATATGATGATAAGAATGGATGTAGAGAGAAGCTGTGTGTGTAGCTGAAAAATCGTAATACGATCTCTTCTTCTTCTTACGATGGCACGTCGATCGCGACTGTAAGTCGACTACATCCGAGTATACGTATAAATTTTCTCGAGAGGTCGTGGGTATCGCATCCTTATCAATTTCTCATTATTGCGAGTGAGACGAGCTTTAAATTTTGATTTTCCGCTGCTGCGGATCGTTGTAATTGGTGCGTGGCGCACAGTGAATTCGTGCTAACCGAGCGACCGAAGCTCCTTGAATCCATATTATACACACAGTCGGTCAATTTGTCGCTCGAGCGATCCTTCGCGCGTCGCGAACTCTGTATATTCGAATCGTCCAAACATTCGCTGTAGCTGCTGTGCCTCATAACTAGCTCAACAGCGGCGGCGGCGGCGGCGGCGGCTATTGTGCCAAATAAGCCGTTGTCTTTTTACCGCCTAAACCTATTAGAAATCGATCCTCTTTATTGCCCACTCTCTCGCTCTCTCTCTCTCTCTGTGTTCTCCTAATGATTTAACGCCCTTGCTCTGCCTCGGCGCACTTTGTTATACAGACTATATGCACTTATATGCTGCAACATATATGCGGCACGGTATACGTATCGTATGTAGGTGCTACTTGTCTTTGTCAAATCGCTTATACACCCGGCCCCTCCCCGCCGCTCCGCTTCGCGCAGCTATTTGACCCTGATCTTTTGAGAGGCGCGCGGCGGTGTATCTCTCTCGCTGTATTATCCACGAGGTCGACCCACACATACATAGACGCTGCACACGTCTATACACGGCTCGCCGATTAAAAAAAAATCCCCGATTAATGTTTCACTCGATTCGGCGGCAGCTTTTTAGAAAACGAAATAATTGACCGTGCCTCTCGGACCTCCTCGCGAGCGGACGAGCCGCTGCTCTCACGGACTCTATCGGCGTGTCTGTTATGCATCCGTTCTTTGTTATTAAAAGAATTGGGTTAAATATGACTAATTATTCGAGTTGGAAAAACTCGCTTGAACTCGCCTTTTTTTTCCTTCCTCTTTTTTTTCAAGCAACCTCGTCGTTTTGCTCGGATCGGCTGAAAATTCTGCTGATCTTTTTAAAATCACAATTTGCTCTTGCTTTGATTTTCGTGTTTTAAAAATTTCGGAATTCTGGTATTATGTACCAGCCCTGGTAGAAATGCTCAAAGTTAATAATGATCTGGTGACCATAAAATGCCCATTTGAAATAAATTATCATTGATTTAATTTGTTTTTTTTTGCGATTTTTCGTTTTAATCATGTAAAAGTATCATGGACATTTTAAATGACAATTTAAATATTATTTTACTACAGGCCTACTTTATTAAGTACTTCAGGCCTTCGCCACTAGATGGCGAGTGCCTTTAAACCTGTTAATCTGCAAGTGGCAAAATAAAAATAATTTTATAAATAGAAACATAACATATAATATTATAATATTTTAATATATAATATTTTTATTAGTATAGTTATGCCTTCGAGGTAGAATTAACTGTAAGGAAAGTCTTTGTGTCGGCTGTATTCAGTGTCAGGACCGTCCTGATGAGGCCGCGTACTAGGCGGCGAAACGTTGACTCGTTATAAAATTTTTACCTTTTGTTACTATTAATTTTGATTTTAAGTTTAAACATCAGTTTTTATTGTACATATTTGATTTTTTTGTGTTAAGTTTTTTTAATAAACGTGAACTGGGACGGATCAAGCGATAATTGTTTATCGTTTCTTTTCTTCTACAGTTTGAATTTTTTTTTTTTTTTGGACACAAAAATTGGAGAACAGCCTTCTAAAGCCGACACGAAGACTTTCCTTACAGTTAACATATATAATAGATACATGATGTATACAAGATTTATAAATTTGTGTTTATTGATCGTCTCTTTTCATTTTCGCAGTGTTCATGACATGGTAAAGCTGTTCAAAGTACGTGATACATGACGATGATGCGACAATAAAGCTACCCTTACGACCACGTCTCAAGAATATTAGACTAGAATCTCAGTGTCAATCAGCGCTTCCCAACAAAAAAAAATAGTATAAAAATTACAACCAGAAACAATCAACCTTCAATTGGAAACAGAAAAATTATTAAAGCACAAAAAGTAAAAAACTATACATAAGTAGCATTAAAACTGAACAAAAGAAAGGATAACAGGATAAAAGAGCTCTGCAACTCCAAGTGCCAATAGTGAAAAAGCCAAGCAACATTTCTGTGTATGCACCCCCTTCAGTGTCAAAAAGTAAAAGCAAAAAATAAAACAAACGAACGAACGACTCGAATTAAATTGCATTTTTAACAAGGACAACGTCGGAGTCGAAGCAAACAACAATCCAAAACGACAAAAACAACAAAAAAGTTATCAAAGCCCCCAGCGCAATGAGGAGCAGCAGCGGCAACGCAACGGCGGAGGCAACAACACGGCGCGGCGCTACCCGCGGAACTACCCACAACAGCACGTCGTTCGACGGTATCGAGAAGT
Source organism: Trichogramma evanescens (assembly GCA_902732785.1). Taxonomy (NCBI): domain Eukaryota; kingdom Metazoa; phylum Arthropoda; class Insecta; order Hymenoptera; family Trichogrammatidae; genus Trichogramma; species Trichogramma evanescens. Next base: position 109,444 of record CACVKI010145187.1, on the reverse strand, counting down.
CGCTGTCGCTGCCAGTAGTCGAAGCTGCTGCTTAACTGCGCGGGAAGATGGGCAACAAATTGTCATGCAGTTGCGCGCCCCTGATCAAGAAAGGCTACCGCTACGAGGACTCGCCGTGGCAGGCGAACGCCCGGGGCCGCTCGAGCGCCGGTGGCGAGCGCAGGGGCGAGACCGGCCACTTGCTCAGGTGCGGAAGCTTAAGAGAGAGGAAGAGGTGCGCATTACCATTCTCATACTCATTATTCAGCGACGAAATTAATTACAAAAAAAAATATCTTGCCACTTTTTTTTTTCATTTGATTTGATCCTCGGGGATTGATTTTCTTGCTCGTTATATTTTCGATCGTGCAATATCGATCTCGAATGCTTTACAGGCGCAGTGGTGGTTTGGTTTACGAGAAGTCAATGATTTCAATGATAATTTAACTTCAAAACGATTGAACAAGTCGGATCGAAATTAATTCGAAAAATCGCAGATACTTACCCGCTCTCAGCATTTCTCGCTATTCATTGCAATAAAAGTAAAAAAAATTCAGAAATCATATCTCAAGTAAACCTGACTTTGACATTTTAATTTGATTATATATCCGAGATGTTGATTTATTTTGCCCGAAGTAAAGTGCATAATAATTTTGAATGAATTTTATCTCTCAAGTACAAACGAATCGTATTGTGTATGCGCATATCGTATATCAAAGAGCACGTAAGAGTATAATAGACAAGTGCACTGAGCATAATGCGTTCAAGAAACCGAAACGATCGAAGTGGGTAATTACGACACACTCAAAGCCATTAAAGTTGACATTGTCATTGTCGCAGAAGCGACAGTTCATCGTTCATAAATGAGTTTAATCATTTTACAAAAGACTCTAAAATATTATTTTTCAATTAACAGCGCTAATGAGAATAGTCGAAATAAATTTCTAAGGTATGGATAAAGTTGTAAAACTAATAGAAAACCTTCATTCAACACTTTGTGTTTTGAAGCAATGTTTTTCCTTAAGACTATGCTAAATTGAATTTTTATCTCTTCATCTGTTTGTCATTCGATAATCACAAAGGCACAAGTCAAATCAAGTTGATTGACGCATATTTCATATTATTCATGACATGAAAAATAAAAACATGTGAAAAAATGTTGATCAATTCATTGAACTTTATTCTAGTCAAATGATAAATATTTAGTAAAATGGCTCTGCGTTATTGTAACTACTTACAAAAAATGTGCAAACGAACTGTCGTTAAATATATCTATTTGAAAATTGTCTTAGCTTGATCTACTGTGAGTAGTTAGTTGCCTATCACGTACTGCAAAATTAAAAGATTCTCTTTACTTCTAATGAACTGTAAAGTTGATTTACTGCACATCGAATTATTAGCTGATATTTTTGAATATAGGTTCAACAAGCAATGAATTACATAAATGAAATGCATTTTTCTTTTAAATATTCGGAGTTTGATAATTTAATATTCTGAAAATATTTAAGTTTTGGTATGTATTTTGAAAAAATTTTCTAATTGAATTACTTTATCATCGATGCGGAATTTCAACGGTCATAATCGAAAAATACTTTATTCTCATATTCTCGCTCTGTTTCATTTCATTTACACCATATACGTTGCATATAAATTTGAAAATGCCTGCATTCAGACTTTTATAAAATTTAGAGTTTATGTTAGCAGTTGTATTAGTAGTGCTGTTATAGTATTGGTGTTAGTTGATGAGATGCATTTTGCTCTTACTTTAAGTCGCCGTTTGTTACTTACGACGAGAGCTACATGAAAAGCAGCTAAAGCAAACTGCATACAGACCTGCACTTGCATCTAGACTTTACATAGCTATATATGTATAGGCAAAAATTCACTGCCAGCTTTTATTTAATTCCTTGGCATTCGTGCTCTTTCTCTTTGAATTCCTAATTTTGCGCGCGCGTATATTTTCACGCATACATTGCCGTATTCTCACTTGGACATTTGAATACGGCAAACTGAAATTATACGCAAATGCGAGATATAAATGATAAGATGGAGATATGTAAAATAAAGTAATTGAGAGACAGAATCCTTTTTTAAAGAAAATTAATCAAATACTAAAGTTATTATGATCAATAAACGTATTAAAGTACAGTATGATATAAAAGCTAGCATTGATTCGTACAACTTATGATAGCATTTTAACACTCATAAAACACGAAATAAAAGGTAGCATACATGCAAGATGAAAAGATTTAATTTATGGTAATGGAATAAGCTGGATACATTTCGATCCAAAGTGCCGAAAAAAAAAATTATATAATTTAACATTTTTATATAATTGGAATTTGGATTTGATTATTTTGAATATTTTGAGAAATTTACTAAAAAATTAATTTGACAGAAATAATAATTACTAGTATCTTTGTTGATTCAAAATTTTTCAAAAGCACATAGGAGTTAAAAAGTTTTTATTGCACAAAAAATCAAATTAACGCGACGTTGACTGTTTACGTAACTTCAATTCGCAACTTTTGATTTATTATAATTTTGGTTATATGTTTGTTTCAATTTATTTATTCATGCATGAATAAATTTACTGCAACCCACGCATAATTTGATATTTTAAGTAGCATTAATAATGGTATGTTTGAAATTGAAGAATTTTATATATTTCAAAAAAGTATTTTGAACAAGACCGGAATAAAAATTTTCCAATAAAAATATTTAAACTTGCTGTCGAATAAAAAATTCTACAAAGCGATAAAATATATATCGGCGCGTCAAGCTAAGATTGTTAAATCCAGCAATATTGTTGTGTGTAACAAGTTTTAAGATAAAAATATAAATTGCAAGAAAATAAAAAAAAAACACAACACACACATGCACACCGTAGTCGAAGCATTAAAAATATAAAGAAAAAAGCAAACGATTCACTGAAAACCGACTGAGCTATATAAAAGAAATAGCACACACACATAGAGAGGAACTTGATTGTAACATTGGCCGAGTCTCGGCTGTTGCCGTTTTTTTTATCTTTTTCATGTACATTCACACACATGCAGACTATGGGCGGAGGTGTTTCACGTAACGAGCGGCGCCGGCAGCGTGAAATGGCAGCAGGTCTCGGAAGACCTGGTGCCGGTGAACATCACCTGCATTCAGGACACGCCCGAGACCATTTTCCACATTACCGCTTACAACTGCCAGGTGGACAAGATCCTCGACGTCAGACTCGTGCAGCCTGGTAACATATAACAATAATAATAATAATAACTAATGACATATGTGATATTTTCTGGTACATACGATGTAAAATCCAATTTTGCACGTATACGGCATAAATCTCGTTTAACATGTGCAAGTAGTTTATTCGGTATTTTGTGTATACGCGCGCGCCTGCCTTCGGGAGTTCGGAGTGTATAAACTTTGTAGCTGTCTCTCTCTCTCTCTCTCTGGCTCCAGCATTTGTGCAACTCGAAGCGCTTCTGCTCGTCTGGCGTAAATCGTCTTACATAGATTACACACAGGCTTATCCCGGGCGAGCTCTTATATACAGCCGGAGCTATTTTATATATACAGGCAAATCGAGAATCGCATTTGTTTATTCATTTGTTTATCGAATGAATGGGTTTCGCTCGCGCTACTGCGTGGCTATTAAATTATTTTTGATCGAGTGAAGGAACATTAACGTCTGCTCGTAAAAATTACTCGAAAGTATATTGTTGATTGAGATTAAAGGGGCTACTAGACTTGGCCCCGTTTAATTCCGGCAATCGTTTCACCTAGAGTCGGAGCGCGCTCAGGGGCTGATACTTTCGACCTTTTAATTAGGCACATGTGAACCGAATCATTTATTATTCTAGGCACTCGAATTGGACAAGCATCGGAATGTTTTGTCTACTGGAAGGACACAATGACTAATGACACTTGGGGACTGAATTTCACTTGTCCGATCGATGCCAAGCAATTTCGAGAATGCGTTGTAAGTATTATGCATTTATAGCCCTCGCACACCCGCGCGTATTTACTCAAACACTTTCTCCGCGAAAGCTCCGATTAAGCTTGTTTACATTTTAAATTTGTACCATACGCGAAAGCGTATAGCGGCCGCGTTAGTCCGGTTTGAATGCCATTTTCTCTCTCGCACTCTCAACGCAGCATCCGAATGACCGAAACGGCGCTGTCCGCGTGCCATGGATGCTGCTCGCCGCACCTATTCATTCATAATGTAGTTAAACTCATTTATAGTTGCGATTCAAAATATGCCCGCGTTCGTTTGAATTGAGAACAATTAAAACGAGTTTTTTACGATCCGGGCATAACAGATTTTTAACTTTTTTTTTTCAAAAAAGTTTCCGTAGTCACATACGCGGCCTAATTAGGCATCTAGTCTTTTTCGTAGTAGAAATGCTTGACGTTTAATGGAGTTTTTGGGCAGTAAAAATTTTCTTGGATATAGAAGGACCAATAGAATTGGACCCGCTAATCTAAAGTATAATGTTTTTTGCAATATTTCATTGCCATATATAATATTCTACGTTTGCTTAATAAGGCCATAATTTACCAGATGTTCTGTTGTTTAAACCGTGCTTGATCTTATATACAGTTATTTGGACTTTGTCACTTGCAGATTTACAAATTTAATGATACTCGCCATCTAGCGGTGAAATGCTTGAAATAGTATTATCGCATTTACAGTTGAAAAGTGTTCTAAATTTTTTAAAACCATTAAATTATCATCTCAATAAGTTTAATATTTGCCACATAATTATAACAGACATATTGCTAAAAACAAGCCAATATATTAAAAAAACCTTCTTAAAAAAATATTGCACCTACGTCGTTCTTTTACTATAATGAAAATGACTTTTGAAGTGATAAACACCTCAATTGTATTCATCCTGAATTACAAAGAGTTTGAACGGGATAAATTTGATTAAATTTGTAAAAAGATCTCTCAAGCCAAACGATGAACTACTACGCGTGTTCTCACGGTCTACATCTATCCAAGTGTCGCTCATAGAGAAAAATGAGCTAGATTTCCATTCTTACTATTTTTTATTTTTTTTTGTCCGACAAACCTCATCCCCGAAATCGACTGATCCGTCACTTCGTCCGCAGTCGCCGTCGTTCAAGATCCCGCGCAAGGCCTCGTCGTCGTACTCGCTGCGGCTGGAGCCGCTCAACTCGAAGCAGAGCAGCACCAAGCAGAAGGTGAGGAGGAAGCCGCTGTCGACCCCGGCCTCGCCGAGCCGCGGGGCGTCGCGCGAGCCCCAGTGCACCTGCATGACCCCCGAGCAATTCAATCGGCTGCGCCAGGACCCGAGATACAGGCCTACTTGCGGTGAGTATATAGCAAACGATATTTTATCGCTGTTATTATTATTAGCCGTGTGCACTGCACTGCACTGCACTGCTGCTGCTGTTGTTTTTGTGCGGGCATATGTATAGTTGGGTGTACTTTATGCGGTCGGGGATCGCTGCAGCAGTGCACACACACACACGATACGTACGGGTGACCTGTGTTCTGCTCGTCCCGCGTGAACCTTCCGCGCGCCAAGACCAAATGGAATAATAAATCGACCTTGCCATCGCCGCGAGGCTATATGTGCGCCGTTTGCCATACTGTATACTGCCCAGTGCAGTTCCGGTTGCGCAGCGTTTTCTCTCATTCGTGTGCACTTTTTTTCTCTCGTTCTCGCTCTCAATCGGCCCTACTACTACTGCTATCTTACTACTACGAGCGTACGAGTTACTCGCTGCGCTGCGTTGAATTTTCAATCTCTCTCTCTCTCTCTCTCTCTCTCGTGCCGCTCCGTACATATGTAGCGCGCCGAGTGTATGTATGTGTGTATGCGATACGGCACAAGTTTTTGGGGGCGAGTAAGTAGGCTAGTTTTAAACCGAGGCTGATAGTTTGAATTTTTTACACATCTGCGGGGGTGGCTAAAGCTGTTTCGCATACTACTACTACTACTTCCAGCTCTCCCACGCACAAGAGCGAGTATTCGAGTTCGGAGTCCGCCATGCTATACCGGTATATTATATAGCTCGGTGTAACCGTGAAGCTAGATTGATTTCTTGCGAACTACACGTGTATTATTCAACAGTTTAAAAGCTATCCCGATGCCGCCGCTGCCGCCGCGCGTCTTAACGGACAGTAATTATTCAATCAACTTTTAGTACCCCCGCAGTCGAGGAAGAGAGTGACTGGATAATTTAACGGCTTGATTACTCTTGTCGGATGAAAATTTTCTTTGCCAAGTCTTTTTTTAATTTACATTCGAGCTTATCAATTATTACCGAACCAAACGGTGAAGGAAAAAAAATTTCGTTCGCCGCGGCTTTACCCCACCCTGTGTCATCAAAATTTTGATTAATCTACGAATGGACGTAGATATTATAGTATAACGGGGCTCTTTGTTCATTTCGATCGGTTGCGTCGCTGCTGCTGCTGCTGCTGTGGTTCCGTGCCGCAGTGATCGTCGTCGGATAATTTGATGAGTCCATCAAAATGATAATGCACCATTTGACTGAGCAATAATAATTTCCGTATGCCTTCGCAGCTATACACATTCGCTCTAGCGAACTATCATAATACGCACGCATGTATATATCTACTAACTCTTGAATCTAATTACGCGCAGGTCATTAGTGGGTTGAAATCTGCGGGGTAAATGATCGAGCTGAGATTTTGTGCAGCGACGATCATCAACTTGAAATGCTTATCGGTTTATTTTTATTTACATCAAAACTGATTTTTTAATTCGATCTCTTCTCTCCAGCAGCGGCTCAAACTCTGCCGAGGCTGACCTCGCGCTCGGCCGACGCGGAGATGCAGCAGCGTGGCGACAAGATGCCCAACGCCGTCTCGAGCGGCTCGCTCTACGACAACGTCAACAACTCCAACAACACCGGCGTCGGGCCCGGCGGTCAGATGACGGCCAATTCGGCGGCAGCGGCGGCGGCACAGGGCAAGCTCTTGAAGCCTGGCGAGCAACAGCAACAGCAGCACACGTTGCGCCGCCAGACGAGCGTCGACAAGCAGCAGCAGAGCGAGCAGATGTGCCAGACGGGGGTGAAGACCGCCAACGTGGGCATCGGCACGACCAACGTCGGCTCGCAGGTCCGCAGGGCCTGGTTCATGCAGGATCAGGTGAGAGGCCGTGAATTTTTCCATTGTTGTATTTTTATTTGACAATTAAAATTTTTTTACTTAGCGAACGGAAATGATTTTTATGCAACTAACTGTAGACGAAAATTCATTGAATTTGCATACGATTTCTTTTGGTTTTCGTTGAAAAGTCGATTTTATACCCGACTATCTCGCATCGGGTATATAATGCAGAATCTGCATTGCAGATAATGTTTAGAGCAAAGAGTCAAAGAGTCGCGCGCACGCACGCATTCCTCTCTCCGATACACATACGGTGCAACGTACGAAAGTAAAAACCCGACGAATTCGCACCGATTCGAGATGTATTTTTTTATACGTATACGCTTCTTTGCGAGTCGATGTACACCGAGACCTGGACCGGAAGCGGTAGTGACCGAGTGCACTGACCCAACACAAACAAAAACAATTAGCTGCCGTCGTGTAAACATCGGCGAGTTCAAGACACCACCGCACGCGAGCTTGATCCCGAGCTTGTCGACCAGGAGATAGAGAGACGTCGCACTGTGTACCTTTTTGCGAATTTTATTGACAAAATCGGATTCCCATCGATAGAAAATAGCTAAAAAAATGCAGGTCGTGGCATTCGAAAGGTAATTGCATGCACTTTTTCGAAAAATTATTCCCGGACGTAATTGTAAGAGTCCACATCCCTAAAAAACGACCTGAACGAGCACTTTTTTTCTACTTTTCGTTATTTTCGAACGACATATCAAAAAAAGTAATTGTTCGATTTGGCTCGATATTTTTTCGAAAAGTAGAAGAAAATACCTTTATTTTCTTTTTTTAAACATATTTTTTAGTGCTATGTATCGAAATTTATTAACAATTTTATTTCTAACTTATAAAAAAGAGATGGACCTAAAAGTGAAGCCAAGATAAAACGGCTTCTGATTGGCTTACGCCAGCGGCTATACGCTACGCTACGC